>ML210330.1:7496-41390 GCA_004369085.1 Coprinopsis marcescibilis
CGCAGATTGTGCATAGTGGACTGAGTTTTGACGTGTCAGAAAGCGCACGGAATATGTGAGAAGAACGACAGACCTAGTTGTACCACAAAGATACCTAGAAAGAAGTATGATACCTGCATCCCGACGAGCTGACGGATACGAGTGATCAGGGGATGTAGCTCAGTTTCCTGCTCGTTGAACGCACGGTGGGTCCAGTCCTTCTATGTCGTCAGGGATTTGTGTGCATGGTTCAAGAGAAGCAGCTCACTGGAGAATAGGATCTATCGCTGAAGGATCCGACATTGTGGGCTATGAAGCGACACGCCAAGAGACTCGGACGCAGAAGTCGAAGAGGATGATCAGTGGTGGGGCAAGAGAAAAGTGAGTGAGTGGTCTGAGCACAAGACGCAAGCAGTGGCAGGCTACCAATCAGAGGCGCATGTCAGTTTACGAGATCGTCTGTAGCCATCGAGACTACTTAGAAAGTCTCCACGGTTCAGGAGCTGAATTGCTGGATTGAATTAGATTGCATCATGTGAGAACTTGAAGTTTTCAAGACTCCGCCCTGCTTTGTGCCTAACCATTCCGAGACGTTCAGATTCAGCAATGCCTTGGCGGTGTCCGCAGCTACATATATACAATATAACACATACATACAGAGTCCCAAGAGCGGTCTTTCGTCTTTCGTGTGCGATTCCCTTTGGGGCTCCTCAGAATCACAGTGTACGAACTGTTGTTGTTCATCTTGAACCCGGTGATATGTTGCCATGCGAAGGGAGCCTTTCGACTCGCATGGAGGCTCTTCGACTCTGCTAAATGAAGACAACTCGAATATTAGATATATGTCGTCCTCTTAACCTCCTCTAGCGTGCCAATGTTTTTATTATATCAGAAATGTCTAGTTGGCACGGCGTCGTTCGCGTCGCTGCCTCGCAATCCGTCAATTTCCAGTTTGGGTCGTCGGGCCAGATACATCAAACATCCGGTTCTCGGGGTCGACCATTTGCCATTTCCACCAGAATCAATCAAGGTTTGAATGGTGCATGTAGAACAGTGGATCTGGCCAATCATCGTCAGTCAATTTTTCACCTCGGGACAGAGTCTACACTTGCCTGCACTTACGGAGTACGTATTTGTATCTCTCCTCCAACCAGGACGTGTCCGCTGCCGTGGATACCGTTCACCAGATTGTCGATGATCACACGAAACTGCTCGTAAGGCTTACTCGCATCCATCTGCTTCGCCACGTTTTCTGAAGTCATGTTGAACTTCCAGGACTCGACGATGTCTCTTACGAGACAGTGCTTCGTCAAAAGTCTTCCTGGTCCAAGGTTAATGACAGTGGCGTTGAAAGGTCCATCTTGGACACAGCCCTTCCACCTTGCGGGAAATGGGACTGACGAGAGACCGTCGGGATCGGGAGGAAGGGTGTATGTGCCGGGTACGCCGTCCCCGCCAAAGCCAGTGACAGGATCGAAAATTGGAGACCCCAAAATCCTTCAGACCATGACATCAGCATATGTATATGCACGCCGCAAACTGACATGATGGTGCTCACGGTCGATTACTATTCCCATCTCTAGTCCAGTCCCAGAACCTTTAAGTACAAGAGAATCGGTTGTTTAAGTAATCATTTCGGCACAAATCGACTGGCGACCACTCACGTCTCTGGACCGTGATACCCGCACTCCTCACGCAAAGTATTTGTTATAAAGAGTGACGAGATGCCTGTGCCAAGGCAAAAACTGCCCCTGATAAAGTCGTCATTTCAGCCGTTTCAAATATTTGAATGGCAAGCACTTACAACCGAATGAATTCGCTCTGTGAGATAGATATGTGTCGCCTGGAACTCCTCAAATCGAGTTGTAGCAGTTCGGGTCGTGTCTGTAGGGGGGAGCGACTAAACATAAAGTACGGCTTTGATGTATCCGAGACGCTGATCGATCGCAAGGTCTCGCCTAAAAACCCTCAGTCACCGGAAGCTTACACCGGCAACACAAGAGCGACGCACCATTCCCTGCGCACCTGGATCTTGGAACAGGTTGACGGCGTATTGACTACTGACACGGAAGCTGCGGTCACAGCCCAGAGAGAGCACCGAAGCATGCCAACAAAGACGCTGTGAGGCTAAGAGTCTTGATCATTCTTCCAGGTTTGTATTCGCGGGACTCTCATGGAGGCGATGACCTATATATGTGCCGATAAACACATACATAGCTCTATATCTCCAAACGAACTCCCATTGGAGCATTGGAGCCGGAGAAATAACCTGGTGCAGATATATGTAGGAACAACCAATGGCCCGTCCTTCCGATACTTCTCTAGAAGAATCGAAGACAAACGTCCGAGGCGGTGCCTTTGAAAAGCTAATCAAAATTGAGGCTTTCAACTATCGACAACTGTGCGGCCCAAGTTCCCAATTCATTCGACTTCATCTGTGGGCTTGCACATAAACGCGCCTGGACACACTTTCTAGGTCGCAGTGGGTGTACGAAAGGCAACCAGTGGTCTTGTTGGCGTATGCTGGGACAGTTCTTTCCAAACCGCTTCTTGATCGCGGCTGAACCCCCCATCATTTTCACATGTACGTGTTTCCAAATCGACAAAATGAGCCTGCGTGCGTCGCTGGGAGTCAAAACCGAACAAGGTATCTCCTTCTATTATGATTGGCCACGCCTGTGGATCGAAGAAAGAGCTAAGATAAGAATCCTAATTCGAGGAGGCCTTCACCTTTATCCGGAAGCCCATCACGACTTTGTATTCTGGTTGTGGACTGAAATGGGTCGGGGAATCTTGGATTCTGGATTCATGGGCTTGGTTATACAGCGTAAAAGCTGGAGTTGTTGAACTCGTAGTAGAGATTCGCAAATACTAGCATGACATACCATCAGTTCGAGAACTGCCAGAAGAAAGAACTGAGAACTTACCACACCCCTCAACGCTCGAGCGATAGTCCAAGCATGCCTCAACGTTGTACTTCGCGTTCGGAACAAGGGTATGCGTCAAGTAAGCCGTGCCCTCAACTGACGCATCCCTAACTTCACTCTGTACTCCCGTTCCCCAGAAAAGCACCCTATAGTCCTTGAGCGCCCGCCTAATAGCAGGGGCCTTTGACTCAGCGCTTTTCTCGCTCGAAGAAGGGCCGTCCAAAGGGGACCCTTCTTATGCCACTCCCAAAGGGCTTGTAGTACCACAGACCGATATCAGCTCCATCGTGTCTGTTGCGCGCAATGTTAACCAGAAGACCGGCTCTGCACCTGATGAGTTGCCCAATCGGGAGGTCGCTGAGACCATGGTGACTGCCATCAATGGGAGGGTCACCGAAAGCGGAGGAACGACCTCGACTACTGCACCTAACAGCGAGTTCAGCAAATGGACAGACAAGACGCGCGCAGCGACTCACCAGTGGCAACAGCAACCGCCAGTCCAACGACCAACACATGACAAAGTGAACGCATAGCGGAGGGAAAGAGTCAAGGTAGGAAGAAAAGCAAGGAAGAAACGAACGTCGAAAGACGAGCCTCCTAGCAACCCTCCTCAACAACGCAGCTTTATAGAAGAAGTAAGTACACCAGCGCAAATCTCCCTTTCCTATTCTGACGACTTCTCGTTCACTTCCTGTCATCCAAGCTCGAATCTATCAGAACCCCAAACTGAAGAATCCTATCGTCCGAATTCCTCGGCGTTTCTGAATAACTTTTGAAATCCTAAAGGAAAGGGTAAGACCCTCAATACCCTTACTAAATCATCTCACAGCACAGAGAAAGGACAAATGAGAATTCGAGGGGGAGATTCACCGTAAAGTCCTGCGACAAAACCATAAAGCGCCACACTCGACGACGAAGAGGTCAGTGGCTTCACGTGGCTTCATTCACCTGCCGCAAAATGCGACGCGCGACCCTGTAAAACGGGACATTTCCTTTGCGAATGCGGCTTCTTCTGGATCCCTGCCTCGATGCCCGAGCGACCAGAAAAGCTGACAATGACGAACGCAAAATTGGCTGGAATTCTGATGCTCGTGTTCTGAATGACAAGATGTGTTGCTAAATGAATCGAAATCAGCTCCAAGATGGTCAAGGATAAGATATGTATAGTAGAGAACCAACATTACGAAACAATAGGAACAGCAGTCTTCCAATAGATAACTTCAAAGAAAGATACAGTAACGAAGGTAAGAGGGACGAGAAAACGAACTGGTAATACTTTTTCGCTTTAGAGCAACGAATCCAATTTGCCCAAAACTTCCGACACATCCGCAACGAGTTCAAACGACAAGTCCTCATCATCCTTTGCCTCCTTCTTTGCCTCATTGATCAATCCAAGCACCGCTTCTCTCCCGTACAACTCCCCACTCAAACCCGCCGCGATCCGATTCGCAGCCGCCGCCCGTCTCTTCGCCTGGCCAATCGCACCCACGCACCCCCACCCGCTGCATTGCCCTCCTGAGCGCCAAGGGGCCACACGAAAAACTCGGTAAGAACATCATCACAACGCCCAAACGCAGCTTCCCTATCCTCGTACCCAAGTCTCCCAAATGCATTATCCAACACACTCCCCGCATACGAAGCACACACCAAACACACCGTTCTCGTAACGTTGCACTGCACTGCACCTCATCACTCCTCTCCCGATCCGTGAAGGTTCTTCGTGTGACTGAGGGCGCTCGACTGGCTCTGGTCACGAGTCAGGCCACTCGCAGGTAAGTGTCGAGTTGTATTTGAAGTTGGAAGTGAGACAGGCTCGGTTCTGCTGGCTGGAACCGATCAGAAAAAGCGCAGTGGCTTTAGAAGAGAAAGGTTTTGATTGAGATGGAAGTAGATAGGTTCTCAGGTGAGCTAGAGCTGTCCTAGAGGATCGCTCTGGCCAAGTTCTTGCAGTTTTCTAAGCTACTTGGTAAATAGATAAATAAATAAAGATAAAATGGGAAAAGTCGAGCCAAGAAGCTCTAGAATGTTCGTATGTGCGACATGGAACGCTACATACGGGTGTAGATACAACAAGAAATGAATTTAAAAGTGAAATCTTCGCCCCATATGGAGTATTTTGGGTCTTCAGGGTCGGTCTCTCACGCACTAAGCCAATTCAGGGCTTTGTTGGGTGCTCTGAAGCGAGATGAAGTCCAAAGTTAGTGTCCGATGATCGAAACAGTGGATTTGAGGTGTTTTTGGCGGAGATGTTGCTTGAAAGGGGATTGGGATGCTTGCGATGGGCGGGAATCTCGAAGTTTCGGTGAACGCGTGATCGGGCGCCTAAATGATTGCACCGTGTTGGCGCTGTTGGGTGCGAGATGCATCATGACGAGAGAACAGAGGTGGGCTTGGCTGCGAGCAGCCAAGTCCCAACCTCTACACCCGCAGTAGGTATAATCAGTGCCTGGGGGGGTATGGCGGAGGTGGTCGACGTAAGCAGGGACACCACACGGTTGATGATGATCTCCTTTGAGCGCACATCCGCAACTGGGTGCGTAGCCATGTCGAACAGCAAAAGTTACGTTTCTACGTTCGCAGGATACCCTTGTCGACTAGACCCTTGAGGATTTCCCGAACTTGCTTCAACTGGAAGCCAACTTTCATCACGTTCCATGTTTCTCCTGATGAATTATCGTGAGATTGAAATGGGGGGTCTCGTGTTACGACGATGCCTTACCGCTCATTAAATCGATCCAGGCGTTCACGCTCAGCTTCTCGATCTCCTGCTGCCCTTTCATTAAACACAAGGCTTCATCAAGAAGGGTCTCGCCCGTCTGTCGCTCATCGATGACCTCGACGATTCGTTCTCCTGAACACGAAGCACAGCCCAGTCAGTCGTTCAACGCTCATGTACGTCGCAATTGATGGCTATCACCCACCAGGCATTGCCATCCGTCGATTCGGGTCCCTAACCAGCGTGATCCGCCTCCTCAGCGCCAGCTCCAGCAGAATGCATCCTCTCTACGCGTAAAGAGATGTTGTCGTTCCAAAACGAAAGGTACCCCTGTTATACGGTTAGGCCACGAGGGCCAGAACGCAGGGTAAGATTCCTGATATTCCGCGTGCAAGGGCACTGATAGAAAACCATATCCAGGCAATATGCTTCTGCTGTTCCTGATGGCTACCGGGACTTGGGTCGTGTGTCATGGGCCTGTCCGTGCTCATATCCGTCAGTGGATGCTCTGCCTGTACACCGAGGTCGTCGTTGCCTACCGAGGTAAGGTAATATGAGCAATGTACCATCGAATCTAGGGAAATGCACTCGCATATATCATTTCCATTGTAGGTGCGTGTGTGTGGTAATGTACATGAATGTCCCCCTGGACATCCACAAGTGCCCCTCCAGAAATTTTCCCCCACTTCGAATTGTTTAACACGGGCATGGAGCGGAATTGGATTGGAAGAGTGTTGCGTTTCATAACTTCGTGTGTAGCACGATGTCGATATCAAGGGTGGTGTTTGGACGCTCAGATGTAGTCGATCACATAACTTGCAATGCTTTGCGGATCGGTTTTAATACGATGCTCACAAGGTGTTCAAGTAAGGAATTTTCCAGGCCAGGTCGCTAAGACAACACAACAAAGCCATGTTTCCGAATGGAATGGAGCACACTATGACGTGTTATAAGCCCTGGGGGCGAAGCGGGCAAAGAAGCATCTATAAAGGATCATGTCTAAATCTATACCACAAAATAAGACTAAACCTCTCCCTCAATCGACACCCTCCTCCTCTTCACCACCACAGCCACCTCAGCGTCATCCACCACCGCAGCTGCAGCCACAGCCACACGTCCGCTATTCTTCCCACATCCTTCACCCGTACACCCCTCACATCGCTCCTCATGCTCATGCTTAAGCCTCGCCTCTTCAACATCAGACGCTAACACAAGGTCTTCAATACTGCGCTTCGCCCTAACCTGCTCATTAACTCCCACCCGGTTAACCTCCATGACATCCGGTGCCTCCCGGCCCTTCACCACGACAACCTGGACCTTCTTCTTTTTCTTCTCATTGGCATTCGCATTCGGGGGCGGCGCAGCCCGAAAATAGGGCTGCGCCAACCAATACGGTAGCACCCTCAACCCACTCTTCTCGTCCACCTTGATCAGATCTTCGAGCGGTACCGCCCCATTCTGCGTCAGCTCTGCTGCGTCGCGCTATACAAACACAAATCGGTCAGCAAAGAATATACACGCGAACCGACGAACGTTCAAACACGAGAAAATCAGAGATCAACGCGTCGGCCAGGACGACTGGCTACCGTCCCAACCCTGACCAAGCGGCTCGAGTCTCTCGAAACCCCCACCAAAAAGAAAGACGAAACAGCAACCTACCTCATTCCTCCTCCCAATCTCCTCCACGATATCCACACACTCCTTCACCCACTTTACACCCCTCACACCCCCAATCTCCCTATCCTCTGCAGCACCCCCTGCTCCTCCCCCACTCTTCACCCCAACCTTCCCCAAACGATCCCTAAGATCCCAGTTCCCTTTGACACTAAGCCCTGGCCGCAGGATCTTGAACAAATGGCCCTTCACCGCGCTTACGGGCGTTTTGGTGGTTTGTGTGGTGAGCAGCTCGAGGTAGCGCGCGGCGAGGGTGTGGATGGGCGGGTTTGTCGTTGTGAGTGGGAGTGATGTGGACGGGTCTGGCGAATGGAGGGGTTTGGTCAGCGTCAGCGAGGTTTCAAACGAATGTAGGGAAAGGGAGAAGACACTCACCATTCAACCCTACGAACAAAGCCGGATTATACAGCACCCCTTCAGCACTCATAACCCCGTCGCACCCAGTCGCATCCAAACACCGTTGGACGTCATCGCGGAAGAGGATGTTGCCGTTGGCGAATACTGGTACAGACACTGATTCTTTCACAGCTTTGATGTGGCGCCAGGATGCGAGGCCCTACATGGATGGGAGTTAGTAGTAGAATAGGGATGTGAGCGGCATGGTGATGGGGAAGGGTAGGTACGTCGTGAAGGAAAAGTGAGATAAAGTACGTACGGTATTAACCCCCCGCTGCTCTCGTATCCGCCCATGACACGTTAGTATCTGCGCCCCAGCTCTTTCCAGCATCTTTGCATATTCAACAGTCTTCTCCACGTCGTCGAATATCCGGAACTTGGCGGTGACGGGGATGGAGAGGTTGGTGTGAAGGATGTTAACTGCGCACGGGATCCGTCAGTTAGTTCAGCCCATCGACTGCGGTACCAACAATACAAAAATAAATGAATCATAAATATAGTTTGTATGAGCCCAACCAAAGGGTATTCTACATGCCAAACAAAAGAATGAAGATATTAGGCACTTACTGAGTCTATAGATCAAATCCCAGTCGTCCTGGAGAAATGATCCGTATCTGCCACGTTTCGCGATATCCTGCGGGCACCCCAAGTTGATATCAACAGCATCGCAGTGCTCTTCCACCATCTTTGCGCTCTGCAACAGCTTCTCGGGGTCGTTGGCGCAGAACTGGACGACCAGCGGGCGGTCGTAGCTTCCCTCTGCTATCGTCGAGGAAGCCGCCGACGTCGACAGGTCCGTATACGCCCCTTCCTCACCTGAAACGATATCGAATGCATTGTGTCTGTACGACTTGTTCGTCGCATCCGTGAACATCTACATCCAACGTCTATATCAGAACTCGAATACCATCCGTGTCTGTAGTCAACACTGTACGAAGGACGTAGAGAACATACCTTGGCATTGATCATAGGCGTATACACCAGCTCTGCTCCATATTCCCTACACAACCTCCGATAGGCAAGTTCGCTCTGGTCGACCATGGGTGCTACGATAAGCTTAGGGCTTTTGAGGATCTCGCGGTAGAAGTCATAGCCGGAGAGTTTGCGTGGGTGCGGCGTCGAAGTTGAAGGAGAAGTCGACGTCGAGGCTAAGGAAGGTGATGAGGTAGACATTCTAGACGCCGTGCAGAGGGTTAGTGTGAGTGTAGCTGGCCTGAAGGCGCGCAAGGCACCGGAGAACGTCGAGGCGAGTATCGTGGTCGTCGTCGTATGTGACCAAGAATTTGATTTTATTTGATCGTGTTGATTGTACTGGTCGAGTGGCTGTGCTGATGCTCTTGGCGGCTGGCAACGCGCGCGCCAAACGTTGTCCGCTAATGGTTGTCTAGTGGTCTGACGAGCGTATATGGAAGAGGTGGGATGAGATAAGTGGTGCCAGACAACAGACAGTAGTCATCGTTGAGAGGAATTTCAGTCCGCAACCAATGTACTTAAATCCATAACATGTGGGTTCGTCATTTAACCTTGATTCATTCTCCCAATGCTTAATACAAAGACGTAAGGATATAGAATTCATCCAACCACAAGCATATAGCGTAAGAAACAGAAAGCAAATAATCTGTTAACGTTACATGCAATCACAAGTTCCAACTAGGGGAAGCGACCATGGTCACAAACACCCTCTTCGCGCGAGCAGTGTCCCATGCCTCATCAGTGAATGCCCGACGTGGGACAGGCTTGGGAATTGGTTGGGCCATACGCCTCTTGGGCGCAAATGGGTTGACCCAGACCGGCGAATCGATGGTTCGGTACACCCTCTTGGAATGAACGAGTTCGTACCATTCCTCGAGGCACATGTCTTTGAACCCATCCCCCTCCTTCATCTCTATCAAATTAGATCTCTTAATATTGGCCACGAGAGTATTAGACGCTGTCTCGAGACTTGCGGAAGATGCAGGGGCCAGACGATCGGTGTGATCTAAGCGAGCGGCGGTTACGGCAGCCTGGTGATGTTTAGTATGGGGCATGTCAGTAACGCGCGGCGTCGCTTGTTTGACTGGATGAGGAGGAAGCGGCCTTGGGCCAGCCGGCTTCTTTCGAGTGACAGTCACCGGCTCCTCCACCGTCTCTCCAAAGACCTCACAGTGCCGTCCCACACTTGTCCCATGAATCACCGCATCTTCCGAATAAAACGTCTCTATCTTATCAAACTCCTCACAAAACTCTCTCATTGATATTCTAGCCTCTTCGTCTTCCTCTAGTACGCGTACGAGAAGGTTTGTGAACGAAGACGAGATGGGAAACTTGGCTTGGAGGAAGGAGGCGGGAGAAATGATGTATTCCATGAATGTTTCGTCGTGGAACGCCGCAGAGTTCCATGGGTTTCTGCCCATCACCAGATTCACCAAGATAATACCCAATGACCAGATATCATTCGCCCTGGGTGAATAACGCTGGAACTCGCACACTTTGTGCGCGCAGTCTGAAAAAGGAGGCAAGTGAGTCAACCTCCTGTCCAATGTCTCAAAACCAGGAAAGGAGAACTGAAACAAACATACCCAGACTCATATGATGGATGCTACCAGTCCCGAACTCCGCGCTCTCCTCAGCATTCGTGGCGAGCCCAAAGTCGCATATAGCAACTCTGGAACCCTCCTTGTCGTAGCAGAGGATGTTTTCGGCCTTTAGATCGCGATGGAACACCCCAATGTCATGGAGGTGCGACACCGCGTCTAATACCTGCCCAAACACACTCTTGATCAACGCACTGTTCCCCAGATATCTCCTCTTATAGTACATCTGGCCGAAGAGATCCCCACCGTCGACGTAGGGCATGACGAAGAAGAGGTATCCAGTGTTCTGGTAGATTTCGAGGAGGGGGAGGATGGATGGATGGGATCCGCTGACATGTGAGTGGAATGCTTCCTCGCGCGCCTGTGAGTTGGCCCTCCCTCTCGAGATGCCAGTACGTGACTGGACTTTGACGGCGAGGGTTTGGCCGGGTGAAGCACCATTTGGATCGACAGAAACGGCCTTATATACAGCACCGAATCCACCTTCCCCGATGAGCTCCTGGAGTTGGATAGTGCCGTTGGCAATGATGGTGCCTGGGGCAATATGGTTGATGGATGAAGTCATATTTGATAGAACTATTGGCTACGGGTTCGTTAGAGGCTGTGATTAAGCGCCAAAGTCGAGCAGAACACTTACGATTTCAAAGAATGATACGGGGACCGATGGATATGAGTTATCAGATGATAGAGATATAGTTTTAGTGTGTGTTGGCTGTACGAGCAGATGGAGGTAGGATGCTTAGATTTGTGAAACCTTTGACGAGAACCGGGGGCGCTTATTATGCGTTTGCGATTGTTGTGGCTTCCTTTGGCTGTACAGTACCAATGTTGTCCACAGACTGCTCTTAAATCCTCCATCTCCGCCAGGCCATTTCGAAATGGCCTCAACAGCTGGCCGCGTGCGGAGCCACAGGGCATTTTTACAGGGGTTATCGTGGGATTTGAGAACCGCGCTGCTGAGGGCTGAGGTTGCGAGTCACAGATATAACCTATGAGATATATAACTGTATTACATACAATTCGGCGTTGGATGTTGGGTGTGGCGAATACTGGGATGATCGTCGACGTAAAACTTCGGGACGAGCCGACGTTGGGGGTGAGATACAAAGGCGCGCACTGCAGTATAGACCCTTCCCTGCGCATCTCATATATGTCAACCTCCTCACTCGCGACGACAGCATATGCATCATATATGATACCTTCTCTCGACTGTCGATAGCTTTGTCACTTGAGAGTAAAAGGACAACCTCCATCAAAGACCGCCATTTCCATCCGAGATAGACGAGTGACGGGATCAATGGGAAGGTGGCTTTACATATAATAATCTACCATCCGCACCACAGTCATCATCAGTGCTATTGGTATCATATCAGTGGCAGCATGATATCCAGCTTCGTTCTTCGGAATCCCCCAGATCGGCGGACTTTCAGCTTCCATATCGTCCATCAATTAATGTTGTACTGTACCTTCTATCCCCTCCCTTAAAAGTGCCCGTTGAACGATCAAAAGTGGAAACAAGTCTGCGGGCCTGCGGCCAAACGGCACCATGGCCATTTAAAAATTCTCAGTGGGATGCTTGATACGGTGATTGGTGGATAAGAAGGGTATATATTTGGATCGAGAAGGTGATGGCAAAGGTGAGTTTCCCTCATATATCGGGTGGAGGGCTCTGTCAGCGCTTCTGACAATCATTGGAAGGAGAAGGGAATGGCGTTGATCTGATATCACATATCTTCGGAATCATTCAAACGTGTTCAAAGTTTCACAAGAATTGTCCAACTTGTGTCAATACGGAATACCACTCGTTGTGTATGATATGGTATCGTGATTCTTGAAGTTCTTTGTGAAATTCAATCATGTTCGAGAAATTTGCAGTAAGAGATAACCTTCGAAAGGCGGGTTATGACAGCCACTCGCTTGGTTATCCTTATTTCTGTGACATGTTGTGGAGTTATCGTCCCGATGTGCGGATGTCTATCAGGTGCTTGATTCCATTTAAAATGAGGGCCGTCTGAACAGAGTGAAGACGACGCCAAAATCCCTCTTGCGCACGGTCCCTTGTCAGGCTAACCATCCTCGCGTAAATGTCTCCCGTTTGGACACAGGAATATGCCAATGAATATGGCCTGGTCTATGCAAAAGGAAGATACGCTGACTATGTCCTCACAATGGGGATTGTAGGTAAGTGGTTTAGGGAGTGTGATGTTACATGGGCGTCATCTGACCGTAACTCCCAAATTGCAGGAGTACAGCTCTTTATGAACTCCTACGCTTTGATCATCTTCCTTGAGACACCCTCTGAAAGGAGACAGGGAAGGGCGCTATACCTGGTCTCAGGGTGGTTGATATTCACGTTCTACACTATCAAGGCATGTACCGACATGGCCAGAATGTTTCAGCTCCTTCTGGAAGCTTCGAACGGCATTGAATTTCTGGAAATATACTCTGTCTCCCTTTGGATGGATTGTTTGAGTGCACTTTCCTTGTGTTTCGTGTTTGTCGTGGGAGATGGACTCCTGGTGTGTCTTTTTGGGTTGAGCACTATCTGGCTCATGCTGACAGTCATCCACAGCTATACCGATGCTATTTACTCCTCGCTGGAAGTTGGTTATGGCTGCTGTCTTTGCCGGTGCTGATGTATCTCTCGACTATCGGTAAGTACACCACACTGCATGATAATTGTCTCAAAACCCTCTAATCGCCGTTTCATGGTCAAGGCTTGAACATCATCAGCGCGGTGCTGTACATACGGGATTCAGAAACCCTAGCAGACACGCAGACCAAAGTGGGAATTAGTTTGGAAATTCTGACCTTCGCAACAAACTTCCTTATAACGACCATCCTCTGCTATCGAATGCTGTCAGCTCACCGGGACTTAGCACGAATGATTCCCTTGGCGGGTAAACGTCTAGCGGTTTACCAGATCGCCATCCGAATTTTGGTAGAGTCGGCACTTCCGCTCACAATCTCCGGTATAATATATACGGCTGTGACCTACATCCCCACGGTCTCCGCCAGACACGTTAGTCTCTACGACGGCGACCCTAAGGCTCTGGTCGTAGCATATCACGGCGCTGCAGTCGTATACTTCTCCCTGCAGGTATGTGGTCATCATCATCCCGTTTATTATCTCAAATGCCGACGATTTCCCTTGAATCAGGCTTTAGCACCCCAGATCATCATTTTTCGGGTCACAACAGGGAGGTCTTGGACAAAGACGGACAAGTCAAGCAACGAAGCCCTTTCGCAATCACTCGCCTTTGCACATGACCAGCAGCCGGAGGAATCCAACGCCGACGTATCTGGAATCAAGAGCGACGATGAAATAGCTGAAGGGGGCCGTTCAGATGCAAAGGCCAACTCCAACGTCAGGTTCAATGAGTGATCGTTTCGCACGGATGTGTTATATTAGCTATCAACACCGTATTACTATTTAGTAGTCTGACTACAGACATTTGAATTTGGGACTGCAGGTCATTTTGTCGTATGTACAGCTGTCAGCATGCTTCAATACCCAGCGAATATCATACTCATAATCGGTCCAAACAAATTTCCTAGCTGACCCTTCGCAGTTGAGCCTCGTTGATAACTTTGATGAAGAAATTCAGAATGGAGGCGCATGCGGTGGTTCTTTTACTTCTTTAACAACTTGTGGTCATAGTTGTCGTTGCCGAGAGGGTTGGCGGCCCTGAGTGAGTGTCGGACATATGGCACAACTGAGGGATACCACTGATAAGAGTTAGAAAATAACAAGCCAAAATCTGGGTCTAATAGGCTAACAACTGAATTTGCGCTATACTGGCTAAGATTAACACTGTCACTGGCTATTTATCGAATGCAAATTGCTTCTACAATTATGGCGTCGTGATGGTCTGGACACGCGAATAAAGATATGGTGATTATGATTATATAAATATGTAGGACGACGATCGATTCCAACATAATTTAGATATCTCGCTACTCAAATCTTTTTCGCATCCTCCGGGTCCTCCGACGACCCCTCGCGACTCAGCTCTTCATTCTTCTTCTTTTCGATGCCCTCTAGTAAGTGCGTCGTCAGATACGCTTCTTTGTCGTGCTGATGTCTCTCCCCATATGCCTTCCAATAGTCCTCCAACCTGCGCTCCTCCTCCCACGCAGCCTCCGCATACTCGTCCCACAACCCCTCACGCTCCATCCACGCTCTATACACGGTGGACATTTTCTCAGGTTGGCCAAGCGGTGTGGAAGCCCTGCTCCCCACTGCCATGCTGTTTGTAGTTCTTTTCATGGTTGCTTCTTGGTTATACACCTGGGGCTTCTGGGTTGTATAACTCGCACAGAGCCTCTTATATATGTTTTCAACAATCATGGCATGTACCACCACCGTGACTGCTGTGGCGACGCTTCTACCTCATATGTTCCTAAGGTGCTTAGACTGACCATTTTCAAGGCGGAGGAAAGCACCGTGAGCTCCGTCGCGCTTGCACCACACCTGGGGCATTGGCGATCATGACCCCCAATGGTCCCATTTGTTTCCTTTGATAGCAAACAAAGCGCGTCATAATCCGACCAAGCAATACATTATACGGAGTTACATATGACGTGCAACCGTACGGTATATTCTATGGCGCGGCGTCTCAAAGACACCTAAACAGTGGCGCGCCACCAAAGTCGAAATGCGTTTCTGGGCTGTGTACAAAGCTCTAATACATCGGTACATTCTATGAAGTATCTAGTCAGCCATAAACGCATAAGACAACCTGGTCTGTGTGCACCTAGCGCACCGCATTTGCGTTCTGAGGCTACTCATCGATCGCATGGAGCTAAATGACTGCGTACGCATCCAGATCGAGGCGACAGAAAAAGAAAACGGCGCAGTCGCTTCTCGTATAGTCAAAGTTTACAGCGCCTATCGCTCGCACCCTCCTCTGAGGTTGGAGGCAGCAAAGGACACCTCAGGATTACATCCTCAAGCTGGCATAGAGCACGACCAAGCCGATTAACACAGGGGCATTGCATTCCAAACCAGTAGGCGATCCCAGGTTATATAACTTCGCATAGACCGTGCCTCTCTGTCCCATCGTTCCCAATCCATCATATGAGGTATCTCCCATCCTTTCCAACTCCAAACACTTCAATCCTGCCAAAGACTTAAGTCCAGGGTCACCACAACATGCATAATAGATAGCGCTAACTCATGGGGTGAGGAGAGAACCGCGGCGCAGCTTGGCTACGTCTTGCGACTACGACGAACCGTCACTACGTCGTATTCCACCGAGCCAGAAGGTGTCGAATGTATCTGGAGGGGTTCAACGATTCAACCATCCCCGGTGTCCTCAATACCACCACTGCCATCCATACACATTACCTCTTGCGCCGAAATAGAGATCTAACAAGACCATAGCACGCCTGCTCCCAGTTTCTTCAGATTCGGCACTTACATCGAATCTGGCGCAGAAGCCTTCGTAATGTTATGTTCAGAGCGTTGAACAGGTTGTCTGGGGCCTCCGAGACGAATGAATTCTGGGTTGTAAAAGGAAGGATGCCCACTTAGAGCTGCCTGTTCACAAGAAGGCACTCACTGCACCAATATCCCATCCACCAGCCTCTTCGACATGGTCGTCGGAAATCTGCCGTAGCGTATTCGTGAATTCTCGTGTTCGGGTTTCTGTAACGCTGGGCACCTGTGATTGGAGACAGGTCCAACGATACCGACCATGTTGGACGGGAGTTAGACGAGTAATGAACGAACGTAGTGGTCTAGAGGCACGATCGATTGTGTAGTGGCGTTATGCTGATGGCGAGGAGACCGGCGAACGTCGAGGCGTTCCCACGGATTGTTCACAGTCGAGGGTAGGTACAGAAGATTGGGTCCAGAGGCGGAGGAATCAGGATAAAGCCATTATAGAAGCCATACTACAGAGCTACGAACCATCGAAGTGGAGGATCGACATTACTGGTTAAGCCCCAAGTAATGCCTGACCAACTAACAGTGAGCGCCCTCAGAGCTCCGGAACCTCAGGCTACCAACAAACGAATGCCCAAAACATTTGCAGTACTTCTTCGCATCAGAGGTAGATCTGAATCATGATAATTCAATCCCAAAAACAGCAAATAGGAGTGATAATCGCATCCAAAGTCCATTAAAACACTGAGTTATAACAATGCATCGTGGAGTCACAGCCAATCAACAGAATAGTTATTTCCAACTTGGCCCAGCGACCATTGTTATAAACACCCTCTTCGCCCGAGCAGATTCCCACTCTCCGTCAGTGAAGGCACGGCGAGGGACAGGCCTGGGAATTAGTTGAACCCTACGCCTCTTCGGCGCAAATGGGTTGACCCACACAGGCTTATCGATGGTGCGATACACCCTCTTGGAATGAACAAATTCGTACCATTCCTTAAGGGACATATCACTGGACTCATCCAGCCTCCTCTTCTTCGTAGATCCGGAAGCCACATCTCTCCCCACCAGAGTTTGAGAAGCTCTCTCTGGGCTTGGATTGGTTGGAGGTGGTTTAAAAGGAACTGAAGGAACTGAAGGAGGGGCCCCATGAGAAATGCACCCCATGGCACCAACATTATTTGTGGATTTTGGGTGCTTGATTCGACGTGGAAGATGTCTTGGCCCGGCCAGCATACCAGCCGGTTTCTCCGCCGTCTCTCGGACGATGTCATGAAAACGTCTCGTACTTTTCCCACTGATCACCATATCCTCAGAGTAAAATGTCTCTATCTCCTCAAATGCTTCTCTAAACTCTTTCATCGAGGCTCTGGTATTTTTATTTGGGTCTAGTACGCGTATGAGGAGCTTTATGAACGAAGGAGAGATTGGGAGGTGGGTTTGGAAGAAGTTGGTGGGCGACTGGAGGTACGTGATGAACCTTGGATCCTTGGGCGACGCCGTGCTCCAAGGTGCCCTTCCAGTGACCATATTCACAAGTATTATTCCCAAAGACCAGATGTCATTGGCCCTGGGGGAATAGGACTCTGTGGGGCGTGCGCTTGCGGCGCACTCTGAAAAGGGGCAAGGTGAGTCAGTCTTGTGTATGATGTCTCGAATCGCGTAAAGGAGAACTGAAACCTACCTGGACTCATGTGGTGCACGCTCCCTGTGCGAAACTCCTGGCTCAGAGCAGAAGTAGTCGCCAGCCCAAAGTCACAGACAACAACTTTTGAACCCTGCTCATCGAGGCATAGGATATTTTCGGGCTTTAGATCGCGATGGAACACACCATGCAGGTGCAGGTGCGTCACGGCGTCCAGCATCTGACCAAATACACTCTTAATCAATTCGTTCTGCCCCAGATATCTCTTAGAGGAAATATGGGCGAAGAGGTTTCCACCAACGACGTAGGGCATGACGAAGAACAAGTGTTCAGGGTTGCTGTGGATTTGGAGGAGGGAAGTGATGGATGGGTGCGATCCACTGACGAGGGAGTGGAGGGCTCCCTCGCGGATCTGTACGTTGGCTCTCACTTTCGAGATATTGGTACGTGATTGGACTTTGACTGCAAAGGTTTCGCCTCTGCCAGTACTGCCATTCTCGACGGAAACGGCCCGGTAAACGGCACCGAACCCGCCTTCCCCGATGAGCTCCTGGAGCCGGATGTTACCGTTGGCAATGAGGGTGCCTGGGGCAATTTGGTTGGTAGATTGGGACATAATTGGCAGAATGATTGGCTATTTAGTGCGTCAGTCAGTCTGCTTATGCACCCACGACGACCAGAGCACTTACGATGGTCAAAGAATGATACGGCGAAGGATGGGATTTGGTTATCAGATGATAGAGAGTCAAGAACCGGCTTGACTATAGTTGTGATAAGTGGTGACAGTGCGATCAGATGGTGGCAGGATGCTTAGATTTGTGAAAGCTTCGACGAGAACCGGGGGCGCTTATTATTCGTTTGTGATAGATGTGGCTTATTTTGGCTGTACAGTACCAATGTCTCACCTCGGTGTACACAGACCGCTCTCAAATCAATATTCTCCGCCAGGACCAATTGAAATAGTGTCTCACCAGGCTTCGTCAGGTGCCTGCTGGCGCGGCTAGTATGTGTATGGTCGCCGATGTACCTATGGAATATGACAGCGGGTTGAGGGCGTGATGGGTAGAAGGTTAAGCATGCTTTTAATGCCAAAAAATCTCTGTTGGTTCTATCAAGGTATGCAATATGCAATGGATATACGCAACGAACATACTTTACACATCATACAGGAATCACAGGTATATCTGCGCTCTTTACAAACTAGATATGGGTGGTACAACACGGTGTTCTGTTCAAGTCAGTGTCACTCTTTGACAGTGACATTTGTACTACTCTCTTATGTATGAAGCGCTTCAGCTAATTTCTTGACATCCCTGGCGATGACTCGTCTGGCTGTGGCCCTCACTTTATAGGTCTTCGTCCACGACTTTCCTGTCGTAACCTGGAACGATCAATTGCAGTGCTAAGACCTGCAATGAACCAGTTCGACGCCATTCCAGGACGAAGGGGCTCTTCCCGAGCACACCCGCATCTCACACGACGAGTTCCAGGGTGTATTACATGGCCGACCGATAAACCCTCGCATCTGTCTCGGCACCACAAACAGTGACTTCAGAAACTCAAGACACCGGTTTTCACAAGTTATTTATTGCTGCCAAAGGCTCCATAGAACTTATCAGCGCCAGCCAAGACCACAGCAAAGGAGGAGAGCATATTGAATGTTCCAGCCAGGCCGCGCAATCCGCGATTTCGTCGTTTTCTGTTTGAGAACCCGTAAATAATAGAACGGGAAGGGAAACCCATCACACCGTGCGGATATCATCTTATACTTTCTGCGAAATTGATCCTTCAGACTTCCTGATAAACTATTACCTAGTTGAGCTTCCTTGGGGCTCAAGGGGTAATACGAGGAAGGGGTTCTTGATGAGGCCGTATAAGTTAAACCCTACCGAGGATGCCTTGTTATCGCTTCTGTTTCGCTGTTTTGATCACCAATGAAGCTTTGCTCTGTTTCATCAGCCTTGATCTTCACGTCCCCCGCCTACGGCCACACAATCTTCCAGGTAGAACTGACCATTCACCCGATTCATGTCCAATCGGTTGATACCGTGTCACCTCTACAGAAATCTCTACTACTACTACCATTCCCTACTCATACCCCATGCCTAGCGTTCCGTCCCCCATGCCTACAGCACCAAGCTATAACCCAACTACACCCTTACCTCACCCCACCAACCACCCAGATGGCGCCCCTCTCTACGGACAATGTGGCGGCATTGAATGGACAGGTGCAACCGTCTGCCAATTAGGAACTTGCAGGCCCATCCGTACCTCGCTCTTACGGCGACATACCCGGGCCCCTGCGCTTACCGTGATCCAAAAGTCAATGCCTTCCCTAAGTTTCGCCAGCTCCTTGAAACTTACGGCGGCCTCATACAAACTTCCAAGTTGTTTCACGGGAGTTATATTTGACAAGGGTTTCTTTCTACGTGTCGGTGAGGAGGCCGTCACATACGCTTGTTCCTCTCCCTCTCCCTCTCTGCGGCAACAAAATGCTGTCGCTTCTCGAGATCTGTGGCATCGAAAAAAGGATAAGCAGGCAGTTTAGAAAAGAGATCGTATGTCCGCACCGAAAGCCCACATGGCAGCGCCAATCCTGTTCGAGATGGTGAATACAAGGCCGATGATTGGGAGGCCTTCGAGGAGCGCCGCGGCGAAACCGAATGCTGAACGTACGGATAATCAGCACCCGCTGTCAGATGTCGTGCGAATGAGCGATGTGACGTACCTCGGTAGTCCCACTTTCGTTCCTCGATGAACACTGCGGTTTGCTGCTCCGACATCCCTTTGGCCTTGAAGTACTGTACAATTATTGCGTTAGATCAAGCGAGACCGTGATTCAGCTGTTGGACTTACCCGAGTATGCAGATACTGGGCTGTACCGAGAGCCCTGAACGACGCAGAGACAAGGACGCCGACGACGGGGTAGAGGTGAGTAGGAATGAGAAGGGCTAACAAATCTCATCAGCGTTTATCGAATCGGAACATGACAGGATGCGTACTGCGTTTCAACATGAACCATCCTACTTTTCCGCCTAGGATGTTCTTCGAGAACCCTGGAGCCGCCTTGCCGACTGGCGGGTTATCCCATTCTTCGACGTAGGGTCTCCAAAAGTCGGGGCCCTTCCCGCGCGATTGGACTGCTTGATCCCAGACTCGGTCGCGTGCGATACGGATGTTCTTGGAGAGGAAGAACTTTAGGATGAATGTCAGTTGGTGACCCATATAAAGAATGGCGGCATCTACCAAGATGAAGTCAGTTAAGCGGTAACAGCGAAAGAAAAGGATCTCACATGTATGGAGGTTGAACGGAATCTTGTAGCCGAAAACGGTGTCATTGGACAAACCTGTTACGCGTGGGGAACTGACAATTAGAACGAGGGCGATTGAGATATTTAGGGGCAATTTACTTGGTCAAGAAGAACTCGATGAACTTTTTCTGAATCCCAAAAGTCAAGAACGCCTGTGAATAAAGGAAGAAAACATGAGATCCTATGTTGACAGGAACGGAAAACGACGTACCCAGATAGCTCCCACTGCAGCACCTCGAGCTACCCCGTGCCTACACTTGTCCCAGGCTGGTTTCCAAAGATTCTTGTCCGTAAACAGCCTATAAACGCCAACGATGACATACGAGGGCGAAAAGTCCATTCGCAGCACTGCGCGTTTCAATGGATCCGGAACCCTATCCAAATCGGACCTGAAGAGGTCCTGCTCGTCTTCAAGCTTTGATACATTTGAGGCCATGGCGTTAACTGCAGTTCCAGCTGAAGCCTTTGGCACTTGCTCGATGGTAGGTGGTGGTCGTGACGAAAGATGCAGGAACGCGATGATGACGACGGCATGGCTCATGTTCATTGCGTGAGAGTGATTTGCCAAATGCAGAAATCGGCCTTGGAATTCGGTTCACACCAGGTTCGTCAAGAATGCAAACTGACATCAGAACTCCCATGAGGTTGATATGCGTCAATTACCTTCTCGGCTCTCTTTAACTCTCTTTACTCGACCACCATCTGACTGAGCACCAACAGCATGTCATTTGACTCTACCTCTATCCCTGACGGCGATTCGTTATCCAAGGCGGCTGCTCTCGACGTTTACGATTCAGATGGAGTAAAAGTCAACTTTGGGGCTTTGTTTGAGAAGGAAAAGGTCGTAGTGGTCTTTGTTCGTGAGTGAAACTGCACACTGCGGCGAATAGAGCTGACGCAAGAACCAGGACACTTCTTTTGTGGCGTAAGTCTTCGTTCGCGACCGCTCTTGATACATCCCTTACCTCGGTAATTGTGGGCTTTCAGGTTTGCCAGGTGAGTAACACATTGCGACTCGCTCTACACATGCCCACACTGGAGAACAGCTGTACGTCGAGAACTTGGCAAAGGTACCCGAGGAAGCACTGTCCAAGGCTGGCACCCGAATTGTCGTCGTCGGCTGTGGAGAATGGAGCCCAATTAAGTTCTACCAAGGTCCGCATCGTCCTATCTGTTCGTTCTCACCTCCATAACGTAATACCTCACAGAAACAACCGGCTTTAAAGGCCCAATCTACGCAGATCCGTCCCGGGCGCTGTACCGCGCCCTTGGAATGACGCTTGAAACTCTCGCCAGACAACCCGCAGACGTACCGCGACCCAGCTACCTTTCCACGACGAGCGTTGTGCAGAACCTATTCACCAGTATCGGGGTACGATGTTTTGCAGTTTGAAAGCGGAGGTACTGATAATGCCATAGAAAATCGTCAGGAACCCGTTCCTCTTGGGGAAACAAGGGAACTTTTCACAGCTCGGAGGAGACTACGTATTCGGTCCGGGCTTGCGGTGCTCCTTCACGTCTCGCATGAAGAACACCGAAGATCGTGAGTAGTTGTCCCTTTCAACCATACTGTATCCAACATGAAACGTAGATGTTCCCGTCGTCGACCTCATGAAAGCCGCTGGCGTTGAGTATACCGAATGATCATGCCTACCTTTTTACTTCCCCAAATTCTGAATCTGTGTATTCAATACGATAAATAAGAATAAGTACCACATCTTGTTTGATCTATACGACCATTTTGCGTTCAAGCATCGACAACGCCAGGCGGTACACTCCCATCTCCCTGAACACTCCACGGTCGCCTAAACAACGCCAACGGAACCGCCTCCGCCATAACCTTGAACGCCTCCACATTCGGATGCAAATGATCACCCGTATCATATATCTCCCTCAACTGCTCAGGGACCTCCGGATCCGCCAACAACCTGTCGAAATCCAACACGACATCAAACGCCCCACTGCTCCTAATCCACCTGTTCACATTCTTCCTCGTCACCTCCCTCGTAGGATCTCCGTAGCCCTGTCCGGGCCCGCTCATCGGCGTAATCGTCGCTCCGAACACCGGGATACCAGCAGTATGCAGGCGGGTTATCATCTGCTTCAAGGCCCAGATGAGGCGGTCCTCGATGGCTTTTTGGCCTTCGGTCGTGGTGGGGCCTGTACCGATATCGTTGACGCCTTCGAAGATGATCGCGTATTTGGTCCCGGGTTGGGCGATGACGTCCCGGTCGATACGGCCAAGAGCGTTGGGTCCAAGACCATCTGCGAGTATGCGGTTTCCCCCTGCGGCTTGGTTGATGACGGCGATGTTTCGTGTCGCGCGGTCTGCTTGGAGGCGCGAGACGAGCAAGTCGGGCCACCTAATGTCATGGGTAGATCAGCAGCAGTATCAGAATGGGACCATGCATCGTTAAACCAAAACGAAGAACTCGCAGGAAAGTAGCTGCACCTTTGACTCACCTGTTGTTCCCGTTATCAGTGCTTCCCCTCCCATCGGTTATACTGTCCCCCACAATGACGACCGCACCGGCACCATCGTCCGCCCAGGTCTCAACGGAACTAATCCAGTACCAATGGTTCGTACTTGTTTTCTCCTCGCCCTCCAACTCCAAACTATCCACCCCATTCCCAAACACCATCCAACTCGTCGTCCTACTCCCCGGATGCCCAGTGACCAAATTCAACCTCTGCCCACCCTCCGAATACACCGAAACACTCAACGCACTCTGTGCCCTTAGCGTGAACTGTATCGGATCCGACACAACCTGCGCACCACTCGGTATAACTACCGCAGAGAGCCCGCTGAATGTCACCGCCCGCGAAGTGCGCGGCTGGATGGAGGATACTCCTGAATCGCCATTGCTAGGCAATGCGATGGAGACGGCGGTGATCGGCAGTTCGCTCCCTCCAAATGCATTCGAAAGCCTGATGCGGATCCACTCCCCACTGAGCGTGGCGCGCACGGTCTGGCGGATGGTGCTATTGGGGAAGACGAGGTCGGATTGGTTGAATGGTGCGGGCGGGAGATTGTGGGGTTCGGTCAGCTGAGGCATGGATCCCCATGCGTTGACCCAATGCGCCGCGTGCACGCTTTGCACGGTGAACAGGAGAGCGAGGAGGGTGGGGAGAAGGGGTTTCAAGGAAAACGCCATGGTGGCGGAGGGTCGAAGGCGGCGGTGACTGTAGATGGAGCCTCGAGGTAAGAATGAAACTGCGAAAGAAGAGGAGTTTAAGTATGATTCGAGACAGGGAAACACGTACCGACGTTTTGCCGTTCTCCTCCCAGGATCGACCATCACCGCTTCCACGCTGTTCTCTTGCCCCACAATCACCAATTTTGCAAGAATGAATCCCAGCAAAATTCCCAGCGCTGGAGTATCCCGTCGTCACGAGGTGCCTTGAAGACGGTGTCCAAGGTGGCCTTCTTGCCATGTGCGAGAGTCCAAGAATGTCGAGATGTCATGATGTGTCGGCGATGGAGAAACTTCGAGGAACAGGTAGAGGATCTAGCTAGCAAATGTCAGCAAACGACGTTAGTGTGCGAGTGTATTCGCAAGGTCGAAACCGTGCACATTAAACTTCAGATAATCGCGGAATTTCGGTGAAAAAGACCCTATATTACAGAACGACGGCATAAAATACATGTAGAAAGCGATGAATATGATCATTTTCGGGCAAAGGTAATCTAGCTCGATCATATTAGCAGACGTACAAAGAAGAGGAAGAGACGACGACGCACCTTGATTTTGTTTTCCCCATCGAGCTTGTAATTGTGTAGCGCATCCTTGGCTGACAGACAGATAGATAAATAGATAGATAGATAGATAGATAGATAGATAGGTATCAGGTTAACGACTGCGGTTATAAACAAGGAGCACCTCCGCAGGGGATACCATACACTTTTCTATCCTTCCTGTTCTCATTCTCATTACTGGGTCATACTAGACTCTTTACTTCTATGTCTTCCGCTTGGACGGAGGAATACGCCAACGATTATGGCCTAGTCTCTGCAAAGGTGACATACGCCACCAATGTTATCACAGTGTCCATCGTAGGTAAGTGGTAAAGGAGAGCGTAACCTGCTACGGCCCTATCTGACGATGCCTTTAAATTGCAGGGATTCAATTCTTCATGAACTGTTACGCCTTGATTGTATTTTTCGAGACAACTTCTGAAAGGAGACAGGGAAGAGCGCTGTACCTAATCTCTGGCTGGTTAATATTCGCATTCTACACGATGGGAGCATGCTCCGACATGTCCAGAATGTTTAAAATTCTTTTGGAAGCCGTGAACGGCCTTGATTATATGCAGATATATTCTTCTACTGCCCTTTGGATGGATAGTTTGAGCGTGAGCTCCGTATGTCTCGTGTTTATCATAGGGGACGGATTATTGGTTTGTCGTTTGGTTCTAGTAACATTTGAGGCATGTTTATAACCATTCGCAGCTATACCGATGCTCTTTACTTCTGGCAGGAGGCTGGTGCTGGGTATTGGCTTTGCCGTTGCTCATGTATCTGTCGGTTATTGGTAAGTCCAGAGCTATACAAGTGTCAGAAATATATTTAATGAGCATTTGACATCCAGCCTTGAGTATTGTCAATGTTGTTATGCTCTTCCCTTACTCGGAGAGCATGGAAGATACGCTATCCAACGTGACATTAAGTTGTGACATTCTTGCGTTTACAACAAACCTCTTCATAACCTCCGTACTTTGCTACCAACTCTGGTCCTCTCATAGGAAATTAGCAAGGTCAATGCCATCGGCCGGTAAACGTTTGGTAGTATACCAGACTGCTATCCGTATTCTAGTTGAATCGGCGTTACCTCTCGCAATCGCAGGTATACTCAAAGCGGCGATATCCTATGTCCCCATCGTTGCTGGCAATATCTCTCGATATTCTGGAGACCCAAAGGCATTGGAGGTTGCATACGCTTGCAGCGAGCTTTTATACTATGGCCTGCAGGTATGTGAACCCGAAGCCTCTCAGCCTGGCATGGCGGTGACCTGGTTTGATGCAGGCCTTAGCACCGCAATTGATCATATTCCGGGTAACGACAGGAAGGTCGTGGACGAAGACCGATAAATCAAGCGCCGAAGCATTCTCTCGGTCACTCGCTTTTTATCAAGGGCCCCAGCCAGACGAGTCTCCCATCACCAGAGATGACGAGGAAATAGCTGAAGAGCCCCACGGACCCAACAGAGACGTATCAGTGAGAATTAAAGAGTGACTGTCACATATCACTGTGTTGCACCTTACTACCGTATTTATTCTAGTTTGTAAACTCCCAGTTCCCCGACAAGCTTCTGAGCGCAGATATATAATTCCTTGTTTCATATACATAGAGTATGTCCATAGTATATACCAATCGCATGCTGCATGCATCCGATCAACCCAGACATATCTCAGTCGAAGCCCACGTAATCTTCGATTCCTCAGGTCTCAACCAGTCAATCTACATCTGGCGCTTTGTTTGAAATGGGACATGTAGCCGATAGAAACCTCACAGCACAGGGCTCTGGGCTTCAAGCCTTTTGTGCGCCTGCGTGCAAATACTAGACTCCACCGCGCATTCGTCGCTCGATGCCAGGAGCCTGATGAGACACTATAACAATAGGTCCTGGCGGAGAATGTTGATTTGAGAGCGGTCTGTGTACACTGAGACGAGACGTTGGTACTGTACAGCAAAAATAAGCAACAGCAATCGCAAACGGATAGTGAGGCATTCGAAAGTCGGATTCGGATCTATTCCCCGCTGAGCGTGGCGCGCACCGTTTGGCGGGTTGTGCTGTTGGGGAAGACTAGGTCGAATTGAATGGTGCGGGCGGGATATTGTGGGGTTCGGTAAGCTGAGGCAGGATCCCATGCGTTGTCCCAATGTGCTGCGTGCACGCTTTGCACGGTGAACAGGAGAGCGAGGAGGGTGGGGAGGATGGGTTCAATGAAAACGCCATGGTGGCGAAGGATGGAAGGTGGCGAGGACTGTAGATGGAGTCCTCGAGGTAAGAAAGGCACAGGTTCCTGCGAAAGAAGAGAGTTTAAGTATGATTCGAGACAGGGAAACACGTACCGACGTTTTGCCGTTCTCCTCCCAGGATCGACCATCACCGCTTCCACGCTGTTCTCTTGCCCCACAATCACCAATTACGCAGTAAGAATTCCCAGCAAATTCCCAGCGCTGGAGTATCTCGTCGTCACGAGGTGTCTTGAAGACGGTGTCCAAGCTGGCCTTCTTGCCATGTGCGAGCGTCCAAGAATGTCGAGATGTCATGATGCGTCGGCGATGGAGAAACTTCGAGGAACGGGTAGAGAATCTAGCCAGCAAATGTCAGCAAACGACGTTAGCATGCGAATGTATATCGAGAAGCGAGGTCGAAACCGTGCACATTAAACTTCAGATCGTCGCGCGATTTCGGAGAAAAAGACCCTAAATTACAGAACGACGGCATAAAATACATGTAGAAAGCGATGAATATGATCATTTTCGGGCAAAGGTAATCTAGATGGATCACATTAGCAGACGTACAAAGAAGAGGAAGAGACGACGACGCACCTTGATCTTGTTCTCCCCATCCAGCTTGTAATTGTGTAGCGCATCCTTGGCTGTACCAGCACTCCCCTCGTCCGAGAATTCCACGAAAGCGATGTCCTTCTTTGTTGGGATAAGACGCACTTCGTATAGGTTGGGGTACCTGTCGAGAAGTTAACGAAGCCAAACAGGCACAGAGAAAGGACGCGACGCACTGAGAGAAAAGGGTCTCGAGCTGATCCTTCGTGACGGATTCGGGGAGATTTTGGAGGAAGAGAATCTTGTTGGGCGGTAGGTATTCGTCGGGCATCTGGACAGCTGGTCGTTTCGGAGCTGGGAGAGATGCACCTCCGTCGACTATGAAAAAGAACTATAAGAACAACGCAGATGATAAAAGTATATTGAACGTACTTTCGGCTGCCAGCCGCTTGGCTCGGAATTTGGCTTTCAGGGGGTTGCTGTAGCGCGTGTTCTCTGTCAAAGACGAGTCAGAAGACTGTATACAGAGAGTTCTGAAGTGAGAAATCATACTTTTGTGCTCATCGCGGGTTGTTTTGTGCGAGTCAAAGTTGTTAGGGTCTTTTTTCTTCACCACCGCATCAGATCGCGTTCTTGCAAATGAGATTTGCTATATAGTCGATCAGCATAAGATAAGAATGTAACCGGAAACACACAGACCATAGGTTTCGAATAGAGAGGGAACCGCTGGACCTCCTTCATCGCCTTCTTCGCAGCATCTGGCGACTCGAACGAGACAAACGCCTGCCCCCGCATCCGCAGATTCTTGTGTGCAACTACATCAAGAACTTCGCCATATGACTTGAAAAGACCTCGCAGTGTCGTCTTCATAACTAAATACAAAGTTTCAGCATCCCCTTTCACCAGATATATATCGCAATACAGCACTCACCGTCAGGCTTGATCTTTTCGTTCAGGTTCTGGATGTACAGCGTCTCACAGACATAATCGTCCTGTGGTGGCTGTGGTGCAGATATAGCTTGTATCGGTGTCGGTTGTGCAATTCCCGGTTCGGTTGGGGCGATGTCCACCATGGTATCTGCTGGTTGGTCCATTATCGTCGCGAATGTTGAGGTCAACGACGCCGAGGACGACCAGACAGGCACGCTCAACGCTGTTTGTCCTTGATTGCTTCAAAGCTTGTCGCCTTCAAGTGCCCCGCGCCGGCTGAGTCCGGAGACCGGGGTTGAATGACATCACCGCTCGAGCTTTGCATGGACTTGAGAAGATTGTTCTTGGATATACACCGCCATGGTTGTACCACCTCTAGGAATACACAGTCACAAGCCCGCCCGCCTAATCCCAAAGCTCAGGATAGCACTTCATGGCCAATCTCTCCTCAACTCGTCTCGACTCAACAAAGGCACCGCGTACACTCCTCAAGAACGAAAGTCGTTCGGTCTGAATGGGCGTTTACCTTATCGCACCAACACGCTGGACCAGCAATGCGACAGGGCGTACGACCAGCTCAACTCTTGTGACTCGCCAATCCGCAAGAACACCTTTTTGCAGAGCTTGAAGGATCAGAGTTGGGTCTTGTACTATTCGTTGGTCTCGCGGCACTTGAAGGAACTGGTGCCTGTTATCTATACCCCAACTCAGGTAAGCCTCCCTCTTCGCGCATAGATCGCTTACTTACTTCTTGTGCCAATGACAGGGCGATGCTATCGCCAATTTCTCACACTTATATCGGAAAGCCGATGGTCTCTTTTTATCATACCCAGAGGAAGACAGCATGGAGGAAGCGTTCTTGGAGTATACAAATGGGCGAGACGTCGACTTGGTCGTGTGCACCGACGCTGAAGCGATTCTCGGCATTGGAGATCAGGGTGTTGGCGTACGTCTTCCATACCCTGTATTACTTCGCACTTTATCTCACACGACGGATAGGGGATCGGCGTAAGTACCGTCGACTCGATCTTTCCTGTCCCTGAATGACCCCCATTCCAGATATCGACAGCAAAATCGACAATGTACACGTATGCCTCTTCCGAATTCGTTCTCGTTTGAGGGCACGTGTGTTAACGTTTCCTCAGCCTTATTGGGGGCCTCGACCCTGCAAGGACGTTGAGCGTGATGCTTGACGTTGGTACTTCTAATAAAGAGCTCCTTGATGACCCTCTTTACATAGTACGTTTCATGTTCCCTCGTAGCAACAAAGCTGACTTATCTAGGGTTGGCAACACGACCGAATTCGAGGAGAAGACTATGATAGATTCATGGACAAGTATGCGCCCCACTTTCCTCGCATGTAACTGCCTGACCCCAGCTACCAGATTCGTACAACTCGTCAGAAAGCACTATCCCCATAGCCTGCTTCATTTTGAAGACTTTGGCGTAACCAACGCTTATCGCCTCCTCCACAAATACAAAAACGCCCACGCAGCATTTAACGATGACATGTACGTCCTTATACATCCCGCGTCCCAGCATCGACTAACGATCACCGACAGCCAAGGAACGGGCGCAGTCACCCTCGCCTGCATAATGGCGGCAATCGGGGTTTCTAGCCGCAGTTCCCACCTCGCTACCGGAAACGCCCAAGGTAAACGACTCTCCGACCAACGCTACGTCATATTCGGTGCTGGCTCAGCAGGGATGGGTATCGCAGTCCAAGTCCGCGACGCCATGATTGCAGCAGACGGTATATCTCGGGACGAAGCCAACCGCCGTCTCTGGTTGATAGATAGGGAGGGACTCTTGTACGACGACGAACCGCCCAGCCCGAGCGAAGCTACCAGTACCCGACATCACCAACATTCGTGGGACAAGGCCAAGGAGGAGTTTGTGAGGCCATTCGACGATGGGTGGGGGGAGTTGGCAGGGGTAGAGGCGAAAGATGGGAAGGTGGACTTGCTGGATGTGGTGAAGGGCGTGAGGCCTACAGTATTGATCGGGTGTTCGACTGCTGCTGGGGCGTTTACGGAGGAAGTCGTGAAGGCCATGGCCGCTGGGCTGACGGATGGCGAGAAGCCGATTATAATGCCCTTGTCGAATCCGAGCAGGTTGGTTGAGGCGGTTCCGAAGGATATTATGGAGTGGACGGAGGGGCGGGCTTTGGTGGCGACTGGCAGTCCGTTCGGGAGCGTGGAGATCGACATCGGCGGGGAGAAAAAGTCGTTTAAGTATGCTTTTTGGTTCCTTCGTCCTGCTTTCATTGTTGACTGTGTTTGTCTAGGATCGCAGAGTGCAATAATGCGTTAATATATCCGGGATTAGGCTTTGGCGCCATTCTTGCACAGTCCAGGACTATGACCGACACGATGCTCATCGCCGGTGCCAAACAACTCGCATCCCTTTCACCTGCCATCCTCGCCGTTTCCTCTTCCAATCAGCCGTACGCTGGAGAAGCACTGCTGCCGGATTTTGGAGAGGCGCCAAAGGTGAACTTTCAGCTTGGGGTTGCGGTAGCGCAGCAGGCGGTTTTGGAGGGTGTGGCCCAGGCAGAGTGGGCGGTGAGGAGTGGTTCTGGAGAGGATGTGGCGTCTGGGGAGGTGAGGGAGTTGGTGCTTGATGAGGTGAAGGATAGGGCGGAAAGAAAGCTGTGGGTGCCGGTGTATCCCGAGTACGAGTATGATCCGGAGGGTTTGAAGGATTGAGTTTTGTGGGCGGTTTAGATAGCAAGTTTGTACGATGGCGATTTGTAAAGGTTTGGGGTTGTAGAAGATAGTACCGGGTTTCCAAGAGTCTTCTGCGGCGTGATTGATTCGTTTGATGTTGTTTTGTGGGTTTCGGCGGAATAAACGGAGTTCCTGAACCACTTATCGATTGTCTAAGCGCCCAGGGGCGATGTCCAGGGATGGAGTTTCCTGAACGGATCGTCTGCGTTGGCGGCGGACGCTTTCATCCGTCAATCGGAGGTAGTATGTGATCACTGCCGACATACAGGAGAAATTCTATGTAATTCTATTAACGCCGAGACTTGGCAGGAGGCGAACCATATATGACTATTCAAAGATTCTGCGATTATAACTGTCCAGTAATTGCACGAAATCAACCTGTCAGGCACTCCACGCCCCACCCTCGAGGTATCTTTGCAGCGTTCGGATGGAACAAACATCTCCATAAGCGCCGGTGTGTCATTTTCAGGGCTTGGGCTGCCTTTTTCATCGATCAGCGCTCGGCACCTGCTCGCCAAGAACACTGGGCTGTGAATTCTGTCTGTCGTACCTTTCTACATAAGGGATTCGGCACTGTAAGACGAGAATTCAGAGGATTTATTCCCTTCCTTTTCTCTCTGCCGCCTGCGTTCCCGCCAGACCTGTTTCACGATGGCTCAGAACTTGAACCAGCAAATCCCCAAGGTCCGCTATGCAGTTTTCTGTGAGTGATCGCGAGCGTCATTGCCAGATATGAGCTGCCTGGCACTTTCCGTCAATGTTTGCTTTGCTGACTACGTTTGTGTAGCTACTATCATGCCTCTTGCAGGAGGTGTAATGGCTTGCGCCGGTTACACGGTTGGGCGATGGGGAGCAGCTGCAGGGTCTGTTGTCTATCCCGGTCTTGGGTTTGCAACGGGGCTGTTGACGTTGTTGACCATCGTACCGATGTGAGTACCTCGTCGACTTTGAATGGTTGTTCCTTCGACGAGATGCTGACGACGCACTTCAGGTACTGGATCGGAGTGAAGAGAACGGGCGCTGTCACGTCCTTGATCGTTGTCGAGTACCCCTGGTTCTGTAAGTCCCTGGAACGCATCACAAGAAACACTATCTGAAGAAGACGATGATGTCCATTCAGGTCTTCTGTGGATTTTGTGGATCGCTAGTGCGGCAAGCGCTGCCAGCGCTGCATCGGTTCTCGATGGCATATCGAACAACCTGGCCGAGTCACTCCACCCCGTCACCGCAGCGCTCGCCGCACTCGCGTTTATTGGTTGGTTGATAAGTGAGTTTTCTATTTTGTTTGTTATTCAGTTCACTCATCTGTCGTGGCTAGTAATGGGATACAGCATTTACCTCGCCGTCTACGTTGTCAAGGCGAGACTTGCGACAGGGTCCAACGAGGTGTGGCTGTCGTCGGTGGACACGTACGATTGGGACGCAGCGCTCGGTGGTGGTGCAGCTGGCAAAGGTGTCAAGACGGAAGGTGTTGTCGTCACTCCCGTGATCACAACTGCACCTCAATTCCCGGATCAGTACCCGCCTCAACATCCTCAGTATCAGCCTCAGTATCAGCACCAGCACCAGCAACCTCAGTATCAAACTCCACAGCCTCAGTACCATCCTCAGCAGCAAGCTTACCAGATTGCCTAATGAAAGGGTGGCGGGGACAACATCTGACCTCTCGTTTACGAGTTTTCTTTCAGATATGTGACGATAGTTATGATACACGTTCCATGACGACTTTGTTACTCCTCCTTATTATTTTCACGACTCGATTCCCGTTATTTTACATTTGAATTTGAATCAAACATTGTGTTAATAGAGTTTCGTTTGACGCACTGTCTGGATTATCTTGAGTAGTACATACCATGCTCCTCGCCTTGTTCTTTCTCTTGGCCGCCATAGAATTTTCAAGATTTTTCCGCAAGAATCTTCCGATTTGCTTCCCGTTGTCCGCGTTCTCTTCGACATAGTCGGCAAATTGAGAGACACTACAGTTATATATATACTCCCAGCTAGGTGCTCGTAGTTATTTCTTGCTCCCACGACCCCAGATTTCTGGTGCTCCGTCCTTCCCGTACGGGACACCAGCGTTCGTCCAAGGTTTTTCCTTTCTTTCTTTTTCCCGTACGGGACAGCAGCAGTGTTTGTCCAAGGGTTTTCCTTTCTTTCTTTTCCCATATGAGACAGCAGCAGTGTTCGTCCAAGGGTTTTCCTTTCTTTCTTTTCCCGTACGGAACAGCAGCAGTGTTCGTCTCTGTACGGGATAATATTCGTCTTAGGTACTCCTCTGTAGTATATACGTCTCAGCTTATTTTTTTCTCTCAGTACTGGATAGTATACACCCTGAATGCTTTCCCCTTTGCAGAGCATCTCCCCCATGCAAAACATCCTACCATCTCCAGTTTGCATGATTTTATGTCAAGATCCTGGAGCATGCTAGTATATTCTGGAACTGTCCAATGTTCTGTACTCCTGGAGAACCTTCCAGTTAATGACAGACTATTCTTGAATCTTCCAGGCCATCTTCGAATGTTCTAGTCAAGTATGGAATGTTCCAGATGCTTTTGGAACATTCTGGTCTCCTGGATTTAAAATGCTGACTCATATGTTGTTTGGTCCTGTTTGAGAAACCAAAGGGTATATAAACAACATCCCATCAAATTGATCTGATGTGCCTCTTAAACTTCAACCAACACCTTCCAAGTCCAGCTTTCGACTTTCTCTTTTCTCTTTGTTCTACCATGCCTTTCCCGTACGGGATTGGCTTTTATTCTCCCTTCCGTTATCCTTCAACCATTTGTGTGGACTTGCTTTCATTATTAGGGTTAAGGGACAAAAAAATGAATCGTAGGGTGGGATCCACCCTAGACCCCTAACCCTAACCCTAACCCTGCCCACCCTGCCCTGCCCTACCCTGCCCTACCCTGCCCACCCTACCCTGCCCTACCCTGCCCACCCTGCCTTGCCCTACCCTGCCCTACATACAGGACTCACACATTGCAAGAGTACCTACACTACACTACATACAAGACTTGTAGAATACATGGGTGAACTACCTTCCTCCATGGACTCTACACATAGCATGACCAAACAGCTGCATGCACAAGAGCTGCACCACTGCATGG
>ML210330.1:44663-62071 GCA_004369085.1 Coprinopsis marcescibilis
CCATGGGTGGATCGGAGAGCGCATGGCAAACGCTCTCCGATGCTCGTGAGAATGCAAGAAACGAGTGTGAACTCGTTGAGTACCGTGCATAGGAAGATATTCCTGTGCACAGTACTCGACGAGTACTGCATCGTTTCACAGACGCCAGGGTTGGTTCCGGAGACTCGGTACTGCTGGTCAGCACGAGCACTACACACTGCTCGGTACGGCTCGGCCAGCAGTACTGAGCGCAACGATCCGAGCTAAGACCGTGCTCGGTACGGCTCGTGCTGACCAGCAGTAATGTAACGAGCACACGAGCCGTACCGAGCCAACGATCCGAGCTGAGACCGGAACCTAACCCTAAGCAATCTCGCGCGCGCGAGATTGAGGTGGCTGTACGCTTGCAAGGTTGGGCATCCTGGTGCTCAGTGACAAGCAAGTGTATTGAGAAGTGGCATAGCATTGGCAAGGCCTGTAAATGGTGGCCGTAGGTATCTTTGAGCCCGGAGGGATCACCTGCGCGTTAGCGCGTGCTCAAGGAGCCCAAGTGAACATGACGGGACTGGAGGATACCTACGGCTACCAGTTACAGGCCTTCATTTGGACATTTTCATACACAAAGTGCAAGGACAGTATGTGAAGGGTATGGTAGATACAAACAGGTAGAACTTGATATATAATCCTTAACCGATGAAGTTGATGAGATTACTACTGCTAACTTCCATACTCAGACGGATGATCAACGTCTGTAATGATGTTTGCGTTTATGCTTAGGGTCCGTCTTGGATCCCTTAGCACCCGGATTCTCGCGGATAGGGATTTCCTTTGGTGGATCAGCAGATGAGGAACCTCCAGTGGTAGGTCTGCGCCCCATTAGAGGAACTGCTCGACGTTGCATGGCTAATTGGAATATAAGCGCCCAAGCAACGCTACAACGGGAATCGACTTACCGGTACTGTCCATAGCTTGAGTATAAGCTGAGAAACGGTATTAATTTTTCAGTGTAGAGTAAGCGCATTGGAATGTACGTACCAGATCGAGAATCCTGTTGGTTTGAGACTGGCAGTTGATGCTGAGGCGATTGATCTAGTGAGATGGTTGAGACGCCTTCATTGGGGGGTGAACTACCCTCTTACTGTGTCGAAGAGAAATCGACTGGGATTGTCTCGCTGGGTGCGAAAATCTTCCTAATCCTTTCTACAACAAGCAGAGTATCAGCAACGGAATATACGTCCAGAAACGTAACTGACCGGGGCCTGAGGCGGTAAACGGTTGGCGAATCGGGTAGAGCTGTGGCTCGAAGATCCTGGGGCAGAAGAGAACGGGTCGTCGGATTGGTCTTCGACAATCCCTCCAACAGGGGCACTCGATTTGCGCCGCTTCATGTCAGGGATCGGTGGGTTGCTAGGGAGGACACTGGGCACTACAGAAGGATGTTGTGGTTACAGTCTCTAACACGAGAGGGGAATGTGTACGCACACTTCATTGGCCTTGGTGGCGAAGATGGAGCTCGAGCACGCTTCTGTGCTGCAGGTTCTGGACGCGACGGTGTATATGGGGCTTGTGAGCTTGGTGGTGCTTGACATTTGGTGAGTCAAAGAGCAGTGGATACATATTTGTGGGGTATACCTTTCAGCATGGGATGCACTGAAAGTGGTAGTTGAGCAGGTTCGTCGAGGTCTGAAGTATCCTGCATGCTGACATCAAAGTTTAGAGGCTGTACTGGGTCGTTGCCTGCAAGTATATCATTAGATCGAGTAGCAAACATTGGAGTAACATACACACCATCGGAGTCCGGATAGTCCACACATGGCTCGCTGTCACTCATCGCCGCCTCGTCATCTTTAAACCATGTTAAAATGAGAGAAGCTGAGATTCGTCATACGTACCGGAAGGCGGTAGATTGAGGGGGTTAAGCGAATCGGGGTATATGGAAGACCTATCAGACTCTCTGTCAGTATCTAAAGAATGTTCTAAGATTGTGACCAGTTGACTGAGATCTGAGAGACACGCACCACAGATACTACTCTCAATCGGATTATACGACGACGAAAATTCGGACTCAGAGCCTGCTCTGGATGCGGCTCGGAAGAATGAATTGTCGGTGACTGTATGAGCCTTGGCATCAGGTTCTCGCTCAATATTCGAGGCGTCAGGGCGATCGTTGGAAGAAGATGGGTCGCTTTCGGAAGGTTTGAGGGCCGTGTCTTTAGCTGCGACTGATGGCGCGCCGTCAATCTCAGTAGTTGATAAAGGGCCATTTCCAGAGGCGAGTTTGGGGGCTGGGTCAGATGGGGGAGATGGGGGAGATGGCGATTCGACGATATGGGCGTTGGATTTCGCCTTCTTGTTTTTCGACTGCTTGACCTTTGATTTCGTCTTCTTCGTCTTGTTATCCCGCTCCTGTTCGGTGAAGAGAGCATCTGGAATATTGTCGTCATCATCGTTGTCGAGGGTTTCTCCATTAATCGCTGCATTGATGGCTGTAAAGCAACTGAAAGTCAGATGTGATGGTTGCGCATACAATGACAACATACCACGCCCCGAATTGCTGACTATGAAACCCTCGAGCATATCCTTCTTACCAGCTGCAAGGGCAGCTAAAGTGATATCCGCAGAATTTGCCCCGAGGAGGTGGTATGAAATGACTGCTCGCTTCTGCTTCTGACGGTGAGCTCTGCCGCGGATCTGCTCCTCATCTTGCGCAGACCACGGTTGATCCTATACATGATCAGAGGCTGAAGTACCATGGACTAAGCGCACATACCAAGAATATGATGATGTTAGCTCTGGAAAGGTTAAGCCCAGTCGAGCCAACCCTCGAGAAGATAAGCACTCGCGGTTCCGGATCAAGGTTGAACTTGGTGATAATCTTGGAGCGATCGTCGTAGGATGTCCGACCGTTGATGCAAAGGACTTGAATTCCGTATAGCTCGAATACCTGCAACATAGATGTAAAACTGAGTCGGGGAGCGGAGGCAAGCACAGGAATAGCTCACATTTCGGACAAGAGGAATAAACGAAGGGAACTCCTGATATATAAGTATCTTGACATCACGTGTGAACGTAGGAGATCCAGGAGCGGGGTCAAAGACGGGTACACCGTTCTCAAAGGTCACAGGAGGCATGTCGTCGCGGGTCAGAATGTGCTGTACCATGCGAACCAGGCAGTCTATCTTGCTCGACTTCCGGTCCTCCCACTCTTCCAAGGTGTTGAACTTTGGACAGGGCGGATCGCTTGGTTCTCGAGCAAAGGTAACACCTTTGCGATGCTCAAGATAAAACCGGCTGTTTGCAACCTTGCGGGCGTTTGCAGTTGATGCACTGTCCCAGAATGAATAAGTCGGAGTAAAAGAAAACATATAGCGTGACTTACTCGTTCAGGGAGTCCATAGTCGAGTCCAAGTACTTATACTCGCGATCGGTAAGCGTAAGGACGCCGTGTATAACCTTGAGAGGCGGTATCTCGAGGAGAGGTGCGTTGTTAAAGCCAAGACTGGCGGGAGTTCGGCGAATGAAACGACCCTCGAACTTCTGTCGCAGCACTTCGCAGACTGCAGACTGATAGACCACGGTGGGGTCTTCATCGGGTGAGTGTATTACACCTGGGTCTTTCTCCTTTCGGATGCGACGAAGAGCAGTCTCGTCGCGCATCTGATCCCGATTAGCTTCCTCGCTGAGAAAGTATGGCATCAGCAGTGCGCGACCTAGTGCGCAAATATCCTGATGTCACTGTTAGTAATACATGGACAAACGGGAAAGAGTACGCACCTTGAATGACGTTTGGAGGGGTGTTGCTGTCAGTATAAGCTGTATGTGAGACTTCCTAAGGAGCTCAAGAGCGCCGAGGTGACGGTTTCCCATATTTCTAATGCTCTGGGCCTCGTCCCAGGTGATCGTGAAAAACTCAAGTCCGTAGAGCGTAAATTTTACGGTCCTCTCGTATACATAGAGGCGCTCAGGAGGTTCCCAAGGAAGAACACCACGAGTTCGGCGCTCATTGGAATACAAGCGTAAGAAGTCCTGATGAATTGCCTAAGGATTAGGGTCAGACAACGGAGGCAGCGCAAATGAGGAACACTCACGGATTGGGTTGCGATAATAATACGAAGACAAGGTTCGTGCTTCGAGGATTCATAAAGACCACCGGCCTTCATGAAGCTGTTGTGCGCTTCCTCGCCCGTGCCGTAGAGAAGGATATCGATAGATTTCGCTTGGAAAAACGATCGGAGCTCATGTACCCATTGACTGACAAGAGTCCCTGGAACGACGATGAGGTGGGGGCGATTTGGAAATTGGCTGTGACCTTTGAGATAAGGAAGCTCGCCTTGATGGCAGGTCAGGATCAACATAACATGGTAGATAGATCCAGGACTCACGCGCGAGCTGTGGAAAGTTGAGCGAATCAGTCTGTTGCCGTAGGCAAAGATCGGAGAAGAAGGCGATAGCAGCAGCCGCTTGAACGGTCTTCCCTACCCCAACACCATCGCCGAGAAGACTGGAAGTCGGGTTGTCGGGCTCCGAGCGATCAGATAGTGCGTTGCGTCCGATGGCATGAACACCACACTTTTGGTGCCAGTGCAGACGGAATTCATAGAACTCTTCAGGGTGCTCTCTAAGAACCTTCTCCCATGGTTCGTCCCATGGTGTCAACTCCCCTCTGTGTCGCTTTTCGTTGAATATGAAGGGCCGACCATTGGGAAAGCCGAGTCGAATGGAAAGGGTGTCGTCGTCGAGGCTGGATTCCACTCCGACGCCGCAGGCCGTGCTGTCAGAATCGGATATAATGGAGCGCATAAAGTCCCCGCCCAGCTCATCTGTGGACTCAAACTCCCGAGAGAAGTATTCGTCAAAGACATCGAGCAGATTCTCGACTTCTTCGGCAGTTGCTAGCACGTTGGAGATGCGAGATCCTCGCTTTTTACCTGAATACATCACGGTTAGTGTCAACGTTTAATATAATAGTAATAAACGTACTGGTCTGTTTCCCTTTCTCCCTGGGCTGGGTCGGATCGGTCGGAATAAACTGTTGGAGGTCAACCTTCAACCTCTTCAGGGACTCTAGGCCATCGGTGGTCTGCATCGCGTCTACTGCTCTCTCAAACGCCGCGACAGACCTCATTGCACTGTTAATGGCGCGAACTGTGATCTTCGAATCACTGGAGGCCGTCAAATCTACATTGTATGCATAAGCCACCGGTTTACCAAGGGTTAGACACCAGGACTCACCGCTCACAGCGCTATCTGCGGCGCCTTCTAGAGCGGTCAATCGAGCGCGTTTGGACTTGATGGAACGACAAGCTACCTGCCAAGTACGCTGTGCAAGTATCTGTGTGGGGTCCCGAAGAACCAAGGATAGTCGTCCGGATTTATCGATAGCTTCCTCGCCAAATAACTCGCGGCCAATGGCGTCCAAGGCGACAGGAAGATAGGAGCTGGCGTTTGGCGGTATGTCAAATACTTGGTTCTCAATAGCGATCTGGACAGGATGTAGACCGGTAGACGTCAAGGCGCTGGTGATGAGCGCGTGTACCTTCCAGGCTTTGGAATAATTGGCCGTGACCCAGTCACGCCAGAAGGTCCGTCCGGGGATGGGGTCGTTTGGAAGTCCTCTGGGAGGAGCGGAGAACTTGATCTTGAGATCCTCGCTAGCCTTCTCACCGTACTGCTGGAAGTACTGTCGTACGGCATTCGCGTTGTTTCTGGTCCAGCCGGACGGCAATAGCTTGTCGTCAGTGTTGAATAGGCCATGGTCAACTCCAGTAATCTCTTGCCAACGCTCGAATCGCCAGGGAGCCTCAGGGAAGGTGGACGCGGCGAACCAAAACTTTACCAGACCGCTGGAGTTGGTGTGCGAAGGCATGGTAGACGAAATAACGGGGGAGGGGGGATGAAATGATCGAGGACAGCACGAGGAGCGAAGGGAAGCTATACCGGATTCGATGAGTCCTCGATCTAAGTGCATCAAGACAGATTACTTACCCTACTTGAGCGGCGAGAGAGAGAGTTTGTGGGTGTGATGATATGATTGAGGGTGAATGAGAACAGGGAAAGCTACATGGAATGAATGAGTCTTCGAGCTAGCCATGTATCAAGACAAGGTACTAACCGTGATCGAGAGAAGCGTTGAGATCTATCAAAGGACATGAGGAAGTGAGCCAGCGAGCCATGTAGAGAGGCGATGCGTACAGACATTGGACGGGTTAGCTCGTGGGCGAGCGTCAGGTTAAGGCCTGACGGTTGATGGGAGTCGTTGAAGTTCGTTGAGGGCTGTAGTTGTGGGATTATGTCGACTGGTATTTAAGGGAGAAATCCTAGGCACGATAAGGAATTCGGATATTCATAGAGCATGGATTCCACGCGGCACGTAGGCAACAATAACGTTGTTTCTCAAACACGCGTGACGCGAGGGAGCATCAATTACAGTCTGTAAAGCCTTCTTACTTAACTCACATGTCCCAAAGTATGTGATATGCTCAACGGGGTGCAGGGCCACCCAGTCAAGTGGGGTTAGGTCATCGGATATACGGAGCATCAGGATGACACTTTTATGCATACTAAGAAGCGATTCTGCGTGACGCGAAGCTTATCTAGTAGATGTTACAGGCAAGTAAGTGTGGCTCACGGACTTATGTACTGTAGCCAGCATGCCTGTTCGCGGGACTGACTGTCTGTGCTTAAAGCTAGGTAGGCGGTTATTAACACTAAAGGCTGACTTCTCAGACAGATATATACGTTACACAGGGGGCATGCTCAAAGAACCATACGTGTTCACGCCGCGCCTTGCTCGACGAACGTCATACAGATAGGCGGCTATCAACACTAAAGGCCGACTTCTCGGACAGATAGGCGGTTATTAACACTAAAGGCTGACTTCTCAGACAGATATATACGTTACACAGGGGGCATGCTCAAAGAACCATACGTGTTCACGCCGCGCCTTGCTCGACGAACGTCATACAGATAGGCGGCTATTAACACTAAGAGCCGACTTCTCAGACAGATATATACGTTACACAGGGGGCATGCTCTAAGAACCATAAGTGTTCACGCCGCGCCTTGCTCGACGAACGTGCCTTGATTGCGCAAGGAAGTGTTTCTCGCACGTACTGCACTGAAAATCGGGCCGTTGAATACCGGACTGCACCCTTGCACCGGTAACACAATTGAAAGAATGCGCCATGCAGCTGTATACGCTGACTTGAATCAAAATCAAGGGCTGCGAAGCTCTGGCGTCCATGACTACATCATGCATTCTCAAAGATAGATCCGTGAACCCCATGAACCATTTGCAGAAAGGAAGGGGGGCCTCGTGCTCGTGTAGCACACGTATATTGCCTTGAGGTAGTAGTTCAGATTCCGACCAATAAATGAAATTGATAATTCGATCACGAGGCACCTACCAAGGCTGAGGATTGGAGGTCTGTGGGACCGTATCTCCCACTAGAAACATGCCTGGAGGAGCGGCGATTTGAGATTCGCCATACGGGTCGCGTTCCGAAAGGACAGGTGATGAAAGGAATGAACAATAAATGAGGTGTGACATCCGATGTGCGGGCGGAAGCAAGACGTACTAAGCTCAGGCGAGACTTGGCAGTGTCTTGAAGCCATTGGCCGATAACAGTGACAATCTAAAGCAGAGAGGCCTAGGCGGCGATGGTTGACTGTATAAATACCCTTGATACCCTGTTAAACATATCAGTTAACAGTTGTTTCTCGATCCATCGATTTCACTGTTTCACACAACCTCCCACTCGCATTCTCCTCTAACATACATTGTATCTCGACCGCTACGCAACACCCCACGACTCACTCTACCCAGTGCCTGCCCATAACATGTACGTTGTCGCGCGTCTACATTGTTCACCTCTAGACACGCCAGGACTCACCCCAACTCTTAGTAGCTCTTTTCTATGGCTGATCCCATCCGTCCGGTTCGCCTCTACAATCTCGAAGAGTTCAACGAGCGGTGTAGCGACCTGTTTGATGATAACGTCGTCGACTTCGTGACATTCGCAGCGTGCGGTATCGATAAACAACGCGACGAGCAGGCCTCAGTTGACTTGTCCCCAAGTCGCCTTTCCGACAACGAGGAGGACGATCTCGTTGTCTCAGGCGATTGCGACTCCCTCCTTGGTGTTCACAAGGACCTCCTATGTCAAAGCGAGGTGACCATATTCCCCATTCCCAAGTACGAAGATTCTCTCAAGAAGAATGTCCATTTGTATCACATCTGGGACGATGCTCACGTACGTATTGAACGATGTCGATTATTCATTCATCGCTAACACAGTGGTCGTATTAGGGCAATAGTCTGCGAGTTCCTCTTCACCATATTCCAAACCTCGGAATTGGGAAATGGTCAGGAACCAACACGCTATTGCGCGTTCTGTTTTTGGATCTTTACGGCCGGGGACGCCAGTCATACCATGTTACCAAGGTGGAGGAGGTCCTCTTCGTCGAGAAGGGAGTCATCCCCGCCCTTCTGGAGTTGCTCGATGAGCGAGCGACTACGGTCCCTCTATCCCACAGTGCCGAAATGTTTAGGATCCGATTGTCGACAGGGAGGCTGGCATTTGGCTCGTGCATCCTTCCTGAGTGGTTGGTGCCATTATTTGGCGATAGACTTCGGCGATCGTTGGTTGTAAACGGTGTAGAGTGGGGCCGGAATCTGGTATTTCTTCACCAAGTTCGCGGTGTCAAGAACTCTACGTACCATGCAGCGTTTGACACCATCGCCGCCCAAGACGCAATCTACAAGTTCTTCGACGACTACCATCTCGACTTCAATTTCATTTGCGACATCTCTCCACCGTGGTATATCGACATGGGCCTCGAGGTTTCCTCCAAGGACAACGACTGCCTCGCCATGGACACTACGAAGCACGCGATGCTTGTCTCAGCTGTTCTGAATCTCACGGAGGCGGAAGGAAAGCGATTGACCAAGGCCCCCTCTGCTCGCTATTACCGGGACCCTGCAGCGCATCTCACCGGTGCCGCCGGCCTTCGTCTTAGCCCCCCCCCTACTTTGCGCGGTTCCCGCTTTTGTCTATACATGCAGGTGTACCTGACGGACAAGAGCTATACCTATAGCCCAGAATCTCGCTCGTTTGGGAAGGCCATCAAAGCCTCCGATCTCCTGGCGGGCAAGGGCGAGAAGTACATTTCCGAGCTTTATCGACTGTATGGGCTTGCCAGCGAACGACACAAATCAGCGGTGCGCATCGAGTGCCGAGTTCACGTTGGCTTCGCGAGGGAGACCTTCAAGAACCTCGACGAGCATGTACTCTGGGACTCACTATTATGGTTCCCTTCCAAAACATTTTGGTAAGTCGCACTCACTGTATATTCTTCCCCCGTTCTTGACGCTCTTCGAACCATACAGGGGCTTTAAAAAATGGAGGACTTTAGCATTCAAGTATCCCGTCGGATGGCAGTTCGACGGCCCCGCCGAGCTTAGGAAGTTTGAGCCGGCTCTCCATGTCACTGCCATGGCCGCTTGGAGCCTCAACGGACTCCACTCTACCCCAGACCTTGGCCCCTCGTCACGAGAGCTCCTGGAGACTACTCTCCCACGTATCCGTCGGGATCAAGTGGACAAAGATCACCTTCCTTACCCCATCCGTATTATCGAAGCAGAAGAGTCCGAGGAGAGTGGGGACAGCAGCGATGACAGCAACGACGCTGACCGCGCCAGGATAGCTCGAGGAGCCAGAACCCCTTCTTTTCACGCACGAGCGGCCGCCAATGCAGAGGAGGGAATGGTGATTGACTTGGAGTCGCTGGCAAGGCGAGATGATCTTGTTCCTCACGTCCCGTTTGGCGTTATCTTCTGGAAGGAGCTCAAGATGGGCGAGGATATTCCTGTACCACGCTTCCACGACCGAGGCCTGTATCTCAGCGATCCGACCTTCAAGTTCCTTTTCGGCAAGGATCGCGCCACCGTTCACCTCGACATCACACGTTCGAGAATCGCCCACGCCGCTAATCCGGACCGTCTTCGCAACAGGATCAACCAGCCTCTTCGCAGCTCCCCCCCTCCTGAGAACTACGTTGGCTTCAACTTGGAGGCTGAAGGCATGTCCTTGAATGCGCCCATTCGCGACGGCGGATCTGATATTGTGGATGGGTTCGACGAAGAAGAAGATCGCGAGCGTAATGACATGATCGGCTCGCTGGATCACGGTCTCGAGGTTGTCTGGAACCACTTCCTACCCAACATCATCAATCTCTGTCCAAATCGTAGGAACGCTCGCGATTCTCCTTACTGCCTTCTCAAGAAGGAGGCCTTGGACGAAGTCACCATCGAAGTCTATCAGAACCTGTACCTCGGGGAGCTATTTGACGACGTCCAGTGGTGTCGAGGGTCGCGTAAGGAATGGAACCAGGTGTTCGACTTGCTGTGGCCGGCGAAGGGGGAAAAGAAGACGGGGAAGCTCCAGAACTATCCCAAGTCGGTATACTATCCACTCTGGGAAGCCATGATGGAGCGAATGGAAGATGATGTGGCGCAGAAGGCAAGAGAGCAAATTCACAACATTTACAACACCTTAGATTGGGTTCCATATGCCCTCTGCGATCGCATTTGGAGCACGCGCCCAGAGCCCAACGGATTTCGAAAGAATAGTGGGCACCCGGCTACAGCCCCTGCACCTAGAATCATCGTTCGAGCAACGCCTCAATGGGTATGTTCGTCCTTAATCATTGTCTGACATTGTTTGATTAACTCTCGGTAACTCTGAAAGACCAGGGAACAATGAATGGTCCGGCGCGCCCCACTTGTATATATACGTTGATCCCCCGCACGCCTGTTAGGCCTCTAGACTATCTGTGTATCACGGACCAGTTCATTCCGCCTACTGGCAACTTTCACCTTCCATTGTTCGGCGATGGTTCATACATCGGACGGTTTCCATCCATTTTCCAACTTTCCGTGTATAGAATGCAACTGATATCTCCCTATGTCATATATATTTGACCAACCCTTACGCACCATCCGTTATAACCGTCTGATCTCTCGTCCAAGGTCCACCAAACGCTTAGTGACAAATAGGCGCCCGTCAAACGCGATCGTAGGTTTGTCGCGCGTACCCAGCTGAGACTACAGTCACGCGCAACTTGTGCCTCTGAGGTGTATATCTGTTAATCTGTGACTCATCCAATACTACTATCTCGTCTTCTGTGGAAGAAATCTGAGCTTTGGCACTGCTCGAGGCGTGGGAAGGGAAATCCTATTCGCATAGCTCAGAATTTCACGACGCACGTACCTCCCAAATTACCGCCGGGCATGTGGTTGCGCCAGTTTACTTTACTGTGAGCAATCGACACTGCTCAGGATGGAGGTATCAACATTGGACATACCAAGGGATGTGACTCGAGGAGTTACCCGGGATCACGTCGACCCATCAATTGGCATGATCATCGTCGTCACCGGAAGGCACCTGTTGTATCTGATCATACAAATCACCCACGTTTCGGTATATGACTCCCTGTTCCATCCTCTGCTGGGTATCTTCCGTCTCGATTGCTTGTGCACACACCTATCAGTTGGCTCCCAGCTGATTAATTTGTTATGACTGTTTCTCTCTTTGACCGTTCTCCGTTCACGTTCATAGCGCGCTTGAATTCCCATACAGACCTTCACCGTGTTGTATGCCTGTGTAAAGGGTTAAATTTGGCTATGCCAGCCGACGGACCAGCAGACGAATACAAAGAGCTAATGGAAGAGAGAGAGCAGGTTCAGTGCTACGCGGGTCTTCACACAGAAACAGAGAATTACTATATGAGTACAAAACACAACGGGTGACGAGACATAGTGCATAAGGAACGATGGGCACCAAGGGTGTAAGAAGACAAATAGTGAAGGTACAATACCGACGGACTATAGAGTAAAGGGAAGCTCAGTAGCTCATGTATGTATGACGTAGGAGTGGCATAAATATTATGTGAGAGGACGCACCCTCTATATCTGTACATCCTCTTAGCTCGCTTCAATAGGTGAATCCACGATTCACCCTCTGTCCGATTCACCCTCTGTGGAATCCCATTTTGTTTACCGGAGGTCACATCTTCGGCCCCAATTCCACCTCGGCGACGCATTATGCTCGTAGAACCATACTTCGCGCGACCTAGTCAATGTGATACGAACTACCAATTGTTCGTACTTTGGCCTTGCGAGCACATATCGCCGTCCGGATCATCTGGCTTAGACAGAGCCCTGAGAACTGAGTGACTCTCAGAACGACATAGCGATCGTAATCTTGCTTACATTTAACATATCCGGAGGCAGTGGCGCATTCACTCTGCATCCGGAGGTATACTGCTCGGCGAATCCGGGATCCATCCAGCTATCTAGAAGATCTTGGTGTTCAACGCCTTTGCGTTAGAACGGGGTAGCAAAGTGATACTCCACTGATAGAAATGCAATGGCCCGTTCGCTGCAATAAGTGGTTTGTTGCTCGGCGACTCAGGGATCCATCCGCTACACGCAAGCTATATGGACGACCTTGGGATTCAACGCCTTTGTGTTTGAACGGATTTCCACTCGGCCAATTGGCAGCATACGTCAATGGGATTGACCTACTCTGTCGTAAGTAAGTACGTGCGATCAATTTGACGTGCATTTGCCTATGTTCGGCGCCTCCCATTTACGTGTTTGCTCACCGGTGAGTCGTCGATTCATCCTCTACGCAACCTCCGCCATGAAAGTTAGGTTTTAGTGGTTAGGTTTCAGTGTACCTGTATCTGATGCTTGGTTTCGCACTTATGTGATGGGAAATGGCGTATGGTAAGCGCCTTCCATAGGCGAGCCGGTGTTTGCCTATGTATATAGATCAATTTCGGGATGACGTTGATGAGTGAAATATGCGACCAATTGGTTAACCGATTCGAGCAGAGAAAACAAAATAATGTACATACATTGGTCTTCTTCGTGGGCAAATGTAAGCGGATAAGCCCCGGAGGGTGATCCACGATCCACCCTTGGATGGACGCAGTTTGACAGGTGGAGGATCACACTCCTTCGCGACGTGTTGTTGATGGTGGTGGCAAAGCTGCCGGGCAGGCTGTTGGGAACATTTTTTGATGCGAGCCTGCTTATGTATGATTGTCTGCATCCTACAGAGGGTGAATCGTGGACTCACCCCGTGCTCTCTGCGGTTGCACCAAGAGAGCCGGTGGAAGTAGAAATCGGGGTCGAAGTCGAAGTCTGTGGCGCTGTGTTTTCGACGGTTAGAAAACCCTTAAGAACGGCATGCGGTGGAGTATATCGGCCTTTCGCAAAGGTAGGTCGATGTCTCACCGGAGAGCCATACGGCGAAGCCCTTTCATATGCAAAGCACACGGCCGAAACGAAATCCCTGAACCAAAGGAGGGGTTAGGCGGAGTTTGTACCGGTGACTTAGGCGTCCGCAAGCATATCTCAGCTCACCGTCTTTTCTCGTAACAGCTGATTCGACAAGGCACGGTCAGTGTCTCAAGTGTGCCGGTGGGATCCAAGAGTCATACGCCCTCTTGGTGCAATCACGGAGCGTCGCGAGGCTTGTCCGAAAAAGGCAAACGGGCGGAGCTTGAAACAATCAAAGTTTGATTCTTCCCTTCTTCCACCACGCACTCTACCGTACATTGCAGGCCCGGGATGTCGAAGAGAAACGGGCGGGTGAAAAGGCCTCGAGACATAACAGCAGGTAAGTATATGCTTTCTAGTCCATGAAATACGCGTTTTGCTTACCTTTTTTTGAATGCAATGTGACAAGGGTTAGGCAGGACGGCGACCAAGAGGAAGCACGACGACGACGACGATGTGCCGGGGGCAGAGGCGATCGTGGTTAGGCCGAGGGTGAAGGCGCTGAAGATGGAGCAGGAGCAGGAGTTGGCAGAGGAGCAGGAAGCTGAGATGGAGGACGAAGAGGAGCCGGAGTTGCCGGAGGAGCAGCAGTCTGAGATGGAGGACGAAGCGGAGGTGGTGATGAGTCTAGAGGGAGGGCAGCTGGATGATGACGACGACGATGACGACGACGAGAACGACGTTGTCGAATGGGTACCAGCCGGTCGCCGGTGCGAACACTGCGCAAAGGCGCACAAGGCCTGTCTGAAGCCCGTACGAGGGGGGGAAATTGGGTACGGCGACGAGCGGTGCCAATTGTGTAGGCACCGCGGTTATGTGAGATGTTTGGCCAAGGGTGGAGTGTTAGGAGGGTTGCGTACGGCGCCTGCATCCACGACGATCAGGGGTGGGCGCTCGCCATCCACGACAAGTCGCCAGAGAGGGAGATCGTCTGCCGCCTCGGTGGCCGTCAGTGGCTCCACGCCTAAGGCAGTGCTTGAGAGTTCACCTCCGGCCACCGCCCGCCGTACGACCGGGACGATCAACAGAGCGAACACCAGCAGGCCCACCAAGCGCATCGCGGGGCCTGCAAGCTCTCCGCCTCCGACGATAGCTCGCTGGTTGACCAGGTCGAAGGCATCGGCGGCTGCTAGCAGTGCAGCCACAACGCGCGGCGCCTCGCCAGCCACGGCCATTACGAGGGGTCCCACCATGTCCTGCGACAGGGATGGTAACTCGCCGGTGACCACAGGATCTCAAGCAGCAAGAACAACGCGCAGCGCGACGGCTGTGGGGCCCGGTGTGCCTAGCAAACGCACCGCTGGTGGAACGGCAGTTCCCGCTCTCCGCCAGAACGCTGCAGCATCGTCAAGTCGAGCACGCAACATCGCGAAAGCGCCTACGCCAGCCACCACCGTCGCGTCGTCGGCTCAAGTGCCCAACAACGCCAATCCACAGCCCTCCGACCCCTTTCCGACCGACCATGCCCCCATCGTAACCCTTTCTTCGCGAAAAGGAAAGTTCATCGCGCGCGGTACTTGGCTTGAAGGACCCGACGGGGGCTACCGCATTGGCCCGCTCCCACCCCAAGCGTTTCCATCCGTCCCGGAGCTCCCCGCAGGGATTTCATTGACCAGGGCGGCAGCTGAGCAATCGTTGCTCGTCGCGAGGCATACGGCTCACTCAGCCCCGGCCCAACAAACTCCTTCGACAGCCAGGTTTGCTTTTGGCGATGGCGGCCCCGGTTCAGGCACAGATTCGACATCGACATCACGAATCCCGGACGCCCAACCAGTGTCCGACCATATATCGGCGCCAGCACCGTTTGCTGACCAACATGAAGTTTGGGCCGCGGTTCTTGTTCAGCTCCATGTTCACAACGAGCTCCTGCGCATCCAAGGTCAAAATATCATCGACATTCACCGGTTTCTTGCACAGATTGTTCAGCGGCTGCCTCTGGGCAGCTAAGATGGATGTGTATGGGGTTAAGCGTAGGAGGCAGGAGCCGGAGACGGAGCAGGAGCAGGAGGTGGTAGAGGAGCGGGAGCAAGGGATGGAGTCGAAGCAAGGGATGGAGCAGGCACAGGAGCAGGCGAAGGAGGCACAACAGGACCAGGTGGAGGAGGATGAGATGGAGAGCGAAGTGGAGGCTGGGGAGGGCGAAGAAGTCTTGGAGTTAGAGGAGGACGACAACATTGTCAAATGGGTACCCGCCGCTCCGCGATGTGTGTCAGGGCGCACAAAGCCTGTAGGAATCCCAGAGTCCGGGCGGGAGTTACAGGGGATGATGAGCGGTGCGAATTGTGTCGCGTTCGGGGTTTCGTCCGGTGTACGGCGCAAGCGCAGTGGGGAGCGAAAAAGAGCAAGGCGCCTCCCCGTAAGGCTAGTACGTTCACGGCGAGCAGAGTAAGGATCTCGCCAGCAGTGCCCAGCATTCAAGGAGGGAGGTCGACTACCAGCTCGGTCGCTGCAAGCTCCTCTGCGTCCAGCGCGGTGCGCGAGAAGCCGTCACCGACACCAGTTCGGCGCTCGACCAGGCGAACCGCGACTCCCGCCATCTTCAGCCCGGGTACTATCGGCTCGCCAGCAACCATTTCTCACCAACGAACGACAAGGTCAACGCAGATCACCGGCGCAGGTACTGTCGCCTCGTCCACAACGACCGCCGCTGGCGAATCGACAGGGCACCTTAGGCGCACGACCACCTCCACATCCTCGAATCGCCCCTGGGCCCCGCCAGGTCGTCTTCCATCGGACGCGCAGCCACCGGCTCATCATCGAGGAGCTCCTCCGCGTCCAAGGCCAAAACATTCTGGACATCAACCGGTATCTTGCGCAAATTGTTCGCCGCTTACCAGTTGGCGATTGAGACTGAGTGTGTTTTTTTGGACTTTTGCTGCATTTTTGGGATTTTTTCGCGCCTTCTCTCTCACCTCCACATTAGTATATTAAAATTGACACTGTAGTAATGTAATCATAGTATGTTAAATGCAATTTCTTGAGCACTTTGTTCTGCTAAATAAAGTTGAAATATTTTGGCTTGTATACCCTGAATCTCTAACCTTGTAAGTGAACTGAACATAACTGAATTGTAAAACAAGCAAGGTTAGTTAACATAAAGAAATTTGGGGTTTATACAACCTGAGCATCAACAGGTGTGAGATACATAGCTGAACATTCAGGTCTGAGTCAGACGAAGGAGTTAATATAGAGCTTGTATCAAAAATTTGGGCAAGGCCATTAAAGTATGTTCAGATGTCCTGTAGCATAGCATAGCCCTACTTGGGAGATGTTTGAGTTTGAGTATGTGTTGACAAAAAGTCGTTTACACATACGAGCTGAAAGTATAGAAAAAGTATGTTACCAAAATATGAAACATCATTACACAATGAATGAGCTACAGTGTGGCCTACTCATATCCTAAACTATCACAGCAAATATGTTGTTACTATCTCTTTCAGATCTGGTCCATCTGTACCCTAAAGTATACTACCAAGGTGTTCCAACCATACAATGATGTAAATCCAGCTGGTATTTAGGTATAAACTGGGCACATTAGAAGCACGGGGTATCTTAGGATCATACAGATATGTTAAAGTCAAGTCCCAAGTAACCCAGGTATACAAAGTTGATATGTTCTTGGCACCTAGAGTATTACTTGTAAATCATATGACACTTGTACTGTTTATGTAGGGTTTGAAAGACATATCTTTAATCCCAGAATCCCACCCAGTGGAATAAAACTGCGAACACAAGAAAAACTCACTATCTGGTAGGCGCACCTGGGTCCCAGGTGCAGCACACCCACTTTTGCCCAAAACAGCCCTTTCTGCTGCACCTGGGTATGGCCCTCTTTGAGCGATTTGACGCAAATACGCCTCAAATCACTCATCCGGCCTGTTTCCCCCCTCAAACCACCTCAAACAACGATTTCGGCAGGACGATTTGACTGCAATAGGCGTCAAATCGTTACTTCAACAACGATTTGACGCCTATTGCAGTCAAATCGTCCTGCACCTGGGTTGCGACCTGCACCCGGGTATTTGCAATATTCTTGCGGAATTTGAACAAGGTTTGATTTGGCGCTGTTGGGCGTCAAATC
>ML210331.1:0-61185 GCA_004369085.1 Coprinopsis marcescibilis
TACCACAGCTGACGACAGCCCCACAAGGACTCCACTTACCACCGCCATACGCGAGGTCATATCATTCCCGACTGGACACCGATGAATCAATGAAGACGTATTGCATGCTGCAACATGTCAGGTCAAGAATGAAATGCCCCAAGTTTTACTACTAAGTTGATTCGTCAATAGAAGGACCGACCTTTCACCGATCAAGGGTCTTTAGACCTAATCGGCGAAGAATTTCCCGTCTCTTGGAACGTTTGTCCAAGTTCTGTAGAGAGTGGTAGGTCTATACAATCTAAACATGGATCGACAACATTGAGAACATACGTAGAGCTCCACTCTTCTGCTGCAAAGAGAATCCCTGAAAGCGACCGTTGGGGCGATTTGTGGGGAAAATTCAGGCACGGCTTCGGTGAGTTCCGGCGGCCAAGCTGCGGGCGGACAAATCACGGATTGTGGCGACTGTACTTTTAACAGGACCAATGGAAATGACAGGCTGGCCCTTATCCACGCGCTAGCCACGGGCTCCTGATAATCACACTTGAGGCTGGACAAACTCGGTTGCTCTTGACCTTCGCCCTTGCGGTCTATGATACAGTAAGCCCACAGATAGCACCCTCCTAAATCCTTTAATCTGATCTACGCAGTTGTAGGCTGCTATTCTGTTGAAGGCTGCCACTTGTCTTGTCTTGTCTTGATCCAGGGGGACCCACGCACAGCAAACATACAAGCCGCAACCATATAGATCACCGCATTCATCACAACGTTCCCCCGCTTTCGTTTTCTACAATGCCCATCAGCGACTGCTGGCCACCACTCGAGGCGTCTTTGGAGCAGCTCGACGAGCCGACACATAAACGGATCACGTCGCTGCACGATCACCTTCTTCCACACTCCACCCACATCTCCGCCTATGCAACCTCACTTCATCCAAAACGCTCACCCTGCGACCTCATTACATCAACGTATACCTGGGGCCAGAGCTTCCTCGTCTACGAGATCGTGTTCAGGGAAGGCGAGAGCTGGGTGGCACGATTCGGCCTACCACCGTACGAGGGCGACGAATTCTTCAACACACCAGAACAGCTGGAGCGCAAGATTCTCAACGAAGTGGGAGCGCTCCGTGTCGTGAAAGAACGAACGGCTGTTCCCGTTCCTTCAATATTCGGCTATTGCGCACGCCACGGGGATGGGTTCAACCAAAGGTTTGGTGGTGCGAGTGATGGAGAGGAACCAGGTCAGGCACGCAAACCACATCCGTTGGGTGAGGCCTTCCCTGCCTTCATTCTCATGTCAGCTTTGCGGGGAAAGACGATTGAGGATTGTGGCATCCCCATTCACGAACTGGGAGGGCACTTCGAATCAACTCCAGACGCCTCTCAGCACATCGACTCGCCAATCCTTCGCAATTATCTCTCCTCCCTAGCTTCGATCCACACCCAACTTTCACAAATCACCTTTGCACAAATCGGATCATTCACTTTGGATGAAGAGACTGACCAAGTTAGGATTGGTCCAATGGCGGAATTTGGCTTAGGCCCGTTCGACACTGCAGAGGAATATTACGCCACCATAGCCGAGGCTTTCAAAAGAATCGCTGAGGCTGGTGCAGACGAAGAAGACGAAGAAGGCGAGTCCGGGGAGGTCATTTTTACTTTTGAGGGACAGGTTGGAGAAGATGAATCCACTGTTACGCTCTCCAACGCCCAGATCAAATCGCTCCGCAGGATGTTTACTGCGGCCATTTTCCCTCTCGCTCTTGGGCCACACGTATCCGCGTCCAATGATCGTGGCCCCTTTCCCCTCCGACATGGCGATCTACACAGCGAGAATATCCTTGTTGACGAGGAAACGGGCAAGATTGTGGGGGTCATTGATTGGGAGGGTGCCGGGACGGTGCCTTGGGAGACTGCAGGTGGGCTCAACTGGGAGGTTCAAGGTGAAAGCGCGGTGGGAGATGATGTCGAACATCCCGAGATACACGCTGCATTCAACAAGGCGCTCAAGGAGGTGGAAAGCGAAATGTCCAGTCGATTCAAGTATCATCTTGGGCTGGGACGTTCCAAGTCCAAGTCGCGACCAGCAAGCCTTACGTTCTCCCCTCATACCCAAAGAATACCGATTGCTAGGCCAACACCGCTAACTGTACTCCAGTCATCGCCAGACGTACTCTCGCCATCGTCCTCTTCAACTTCACTGACATCTTCATCTGCATCGTCGTCTTCTGAAAATGTCGCGGATTTTGACTCGAACAAGTCTCATTCTCGGTCGAGCTCAAGCTCCAAATCCAACCTCACGGCGTTCACTTCGCCACCGACCTCTCCAGCGTCGTCGATTTTCGATTTGAACGCGTTGGCCACGAAAAGTGAAAGCTTGGTTAAGCGCGCTGTTGGGCCTCCATCGATTCTGAACACGCCACCTTCACCCCCGTCATCCAAAGCCAGCCATACTCAGGGAGAAGCCGTCTTCACGCGTGCAGCTTCTGAACCGACGGGGCCATCTGGCTCATCCAACTGCAACCCCTCCCAGCATACTCGTTCGGTCAGTTTAAGCCCTGTCATCGCTGAAGCCATTCGTGAACCCCTCCCGGCTGATTACCTCAAGCAGATGGTCAACAAGTCAGAGTTATCGTTGGGTATGGCCACCATGTCCATTAAGGAGCAACAACCGAGTACACCGGTCCTTACTTGGAGCTCGAGCGTCATTCGGCATGCAGCGCCTTCGACACCACGTAATCGACCGAACCTACATCGGCGCAAGCAATCTTCCATCGCGCTCGGTTCTTTGCCGCCGTTGATGATTTATGGTTCACCGGGTGCTTCCCCCGCGTATTCCCCGGCCATTCCGTTCAACTTGTACGGTCCTCCGCCTTCCGCACCGCCCCCGCTTTTGGCAGCAAGCCTCTCACTGCCGCCTTTGGGTAAGAGGCAAGGTTCCCCGTCTCCATCGCCATCGCCAAATACCGGCAGGTCGAGGTCTCCGTCACCCTTGGTCCCGGGAACGTCAGGAAGCAATAGTACACCCGCAACACCACAACCTTCCCCCTGGCACGACAAGTATCACGCTCATCCCCACCAGCCACCGCACTATTCGCAGCAGGCCAGTGGGAGTCCGAGCGCGTTCAACTTTCCAAGGTCACACAATGTCCACGTCAGATCTCCATCTTATTCGCATCCTCACCATGCGCCATCGGCAACCTATTTCCTGCCCCCTTCGTTATCCCGGAGTGTTTCTGCCTCTGCATCAGGGGGTAGGAGTACGACGGGTAATAGCACTGCGACTGCGACGCCGACGTTGTCGCCTTCTACGCCCACGATGAGGAGGTCGTCGTCGGGCGAGGAGGAGCAATGGCACGACGCCGTCGAGTGTCTTCGTGGCGAGTCGGAGGGCGAGACACCGCAAGTAGCCACTGCGCTGGTTGAGGAACCTCTCAGCTTGGACGGGAACCCGCCCGTGGTCTCGCCTTCGGGATCTACGCTGTCCGAGTTGCACGCTGGCGTGGGCTCGTACGTGGCATCCTACCTGGCACATTGGATGTTTGTGTATGGATGCGAGTACGAGACTGTTGGGAAGGCGTTGTGGGATGTTGTGTTGTGCAGCCAGAGAGGTGGGGCGCTGAAGGGGGAGGACAGTGTGAGCGCGGAGGAGGCGTTTTGGGTGTGGGTGAAGCAGACGTTGGGGAATGGGGGAGATGAGGAGGAGGAGGAGCAGGAGGAGCAGGGAAACTTGAATGAAAAGCCTGCTCTGGAGTCGCAGGTGCCGCCAGAGTCTGCGAAAGGTTCTGTGTTGCCTGCCCAAATTGAAATTTTGGTAAGTTTTCCTTTCCGACTTGGCGGGGTACTATGCTCATTATTTCAGAATTAAATATCTCGACCTCATGCTTCGTCCAATCCATGCAATCACTCAATCACTCACTATCATCATCTGCTTTACATCTCGAGGATGTCTGCCATTTTTAGCTCTGTCATGCTTCTATCCCGTTTCTTTGCTTTAGACCCTGGGCTAGATCTCCTCCTTGCTTTTCAGTCTTTGATAGATGCCTGTAGATGTGCGCAGCAGAGCCCGCACTTTTCCTTTTCTTCTTCTTCTATTTTTTTTTCTTTAAAAAACATGGACACCTACTATCCACCGCTGGAGCAGCCGGACTCGGTCACAAAAGGAACCGGTATCTCGAGTAGAATAGGTTCTCGAACGCATCCTTGTATACTATGCATCACTGCCACGGACACTCGCTCGAATTCGAATCGCGTCAGGATAGAGTAGATCTCTGTCTTGTATTTATATAAACTGTATTTATACACGTGTAGTTTTATCTTTAGCTTTTGCCATCAATATATAAAGTGCTCCTTCATGCAGACCGACGACCCGCTCACCATCGAAATACACGATCGAGGGGCATGGATCCTTGTCAGGATGTCGCTGAGCCTGAATGTCTTCATCCGACAGGCGGATTACGGACTTTAACTGCGGCTAAAGCTCGGGAGGTACTCGCGGGTGATTCGCGAAAGAAGTAGCTTCGGATTTACATTCACATATAAGCCGTGTTGTTCATGACCATAGAACGCGAGACATTTACAGAGTGTGGCGATGGCAAACCGTTCTCGAATTTTTGCCTTTATCCCTGTGGTGGTGGGGGTGTTGGCTCTGGCTTTTGGCGTGGCTCAGGCCGCTGCTGCTCCCCGCCCTCAGGAGTTGCACGTTATACCGAGTGACAACCGCCACATCTTTTTCCATGGACGATGGGACAATAATACTGGGTCTTGGTGGTACGTGGATCATGTTATGACTGGACATGGATCTCTAAATCTCTCCAAGGGCCGGGTCAGGTTTCAAAGTGAATGTCCGCAACCTCAAAACGCTCGCAATCAACTTGGGAGAGTATACTTCCTGGCCCTCTGCCCCCGCTTCTATCTCCTTTGACAATGGGCCGGCGATGACTTACAGCCTTACCAGTGGTGCCAATGAAATCCCCGTCCCAAAGGTCGCCGGGAAACCTCGGGGAGCAGCGACGTTGGTTCGTGTTAATGTGGAGGGGTGGCAAAGGAATAGGATCCAGTTCCAAAGTCTGAGCGTCAATGCTGATGCAAGCCTTGTGCAGTACAAACCTGCAAAGCGCGCATTCCAGTTCATCGGGGATTCGCTTTCGGCTGGGCAGTTCCTTCCGCAGGGTGTGAACCAGGCGTGGCCGTACATCGTCGGAGAGCATTTCAAGGCCGAGCATAGGATTAATGCGCAACCTGGGGCTACTTTGACTGTGCGTGTTTTGGCTGCGTCTGATGCAGATGGTGGTGTTTTCCTAGTGTGCTGATGATTGTTTAAAGGATATGGAGTCGTACGGAAATGTTCATGGGATTTCCTTCCAATTCTTCCGCGTGGGTGACATGATCTTCTCTCGTTGAGATGTATTGAATGTACTTTGGTACTCAGACCGAAGACACAGGGTTCATCTGGGCTGGTGACCACAACTACACGACCCCATGGGACTTCAAGCGCGATGTCCCGCGTCCCACCCACATTGTCATCCACGTTGGGCAAGTATCAGTATCACTGACCAACATCTTGCACCGCCCTAAGCTGACACCTACGATTCGTGCAGCGCCAACGACGCGTCCCACGGGGTTACAAACGATGATTTTGTCAAGGTACGCCTCGGCGCTTATCACCTGATGGTTAAAGCCGCTGAAGGCGTGTACGGCATGACGCATTAGGTGTACTCCGAGTTCTTGGACAAGATTCGCGAGCTGAACCCTCGGTCCCAAATCTTCATCTTCACCCCTGTATGTATCTACCTTTCTTCCTGTGTAAACTGGATAACTGCTGATAATGCGCTGCTTGAACGATAGTGGGGCTGGCCCAACGCTGACGGCAACACATACTACTACTACCAAGGCCAGTACGAGCGGATCGTCAACCTGAGGTGCGTCCAAGTACCTACCTAGCATCTACAGAGATGGCCTCTGAAAATAAGAATATGGCTCTGACTTATGCTGCAGGAAAGAAAAGGGCGACAGAAGCGTTCATGTCGTTGATACCACTGGCTGGGTGAGCTTCGCGGATGTCTTCCCCGACAATGTGCATCCCAACGTTGAGGGAATGGCGAATATTGCGGAAAGATTTATTGGGTGGCTTGAGAAGTTTGAGAAGGAAAACAAGCTTGATTACTAGGCTTAGGTGTAGACGGTGTGTTGATGTTACTTGGTCTGACGATTGACAATGGCACCGAGATATTCACGAATATCATCACATTCGGAATTGCACAAAGGCCCGCTAGCCAGCGAGGGAAACATATACAAGTATCTAAGACGGTTTGTATCTACTTTGTGTCTACTATCAATCAAATACAGGGTTTTTTGGAGTTTTTTGGGCGGCTAAGTAAGCACAGGTTTGCATGAAATCAAGAAAAATTAAGAAAAGGGAAACAATGCACACAGGGTCTACCAGGATAGCTCGAGAATGAGGAGCAGAGTTAGAGGAGGTGGGACGACTACTGCTTCAGGTGTCTCCTGCCCGACAGGCTGGTAATAGCAGTGACCTATTCCTCTTCCTCGGGGTCTTAAACAGTGGTGTCCTGCCCTTCATCGCGCTTGACAATGGGGACAGGCAAGGGCAAAGGCAAAGAGAGATCCGGAAGGGGAAGGGGAAGAGGCAAGGGCAATGGGAGCGGAAGATTTGGCAAGGGAAGAGGCAAAGGGAGGGGGAGAGGCAAGTTAGGAAGATTGAGCGGGATGCCGAGCGCAGAAAGGAGGTCGGTGAGGATACTGAGGATGCGTTCGTTGGAAACGGGGTCGGAGACGATGGGGAGGTCGATGGGAGGGAGAACTGGGAGGTCCACTGAGATCGGGGTTGGGATTTCGGCCTCGATTACGATGGGCGCGTCGACGGAGACGACTTGCGGGGTGGGAGTGGCAAGTACGAGGTGACTGACTCCGTAGACCATGGCGATAGCGAAAAACTTGAGGAATTGCATGGCTGGTTTTTATAAGAGATAAGGTGGATGACTTGGGGGGTATTGCTTTTGAAGAGAAAGTGGTGTGGAAAAGAGGGTTTTGCTTGTGAAGAGCTTGTTGAGGACTGTAGGCGAGAGGGCTATTTGCTGAGGACTCTATCAGCCAGACGTGCCCGCTTTTAAAGGCTCTGGTTTTGTGAAGCCCAGCATAGAGCAAGAGTAAGATATGAACCGAAGAAGCGCAGAGAAGGCAGCATATTCTTTGCAATGTCCGGTGGTACCCAAGCTACAACAGAGAAGTCATCGAGTTTGGTTTATGCTGACAGCTAGAGAAGCGCCCAATGTGTTAGGACAGCCGAAGAAGGCTTGAGTCGCGAGGGGGATGCTTGGAGATGACGTCGTTGAGGACGAAGTTCAAGCGTTTCTGGTTTTACTTGGCGGGCATAATGAGTCTGGGGACCATGTATGGAGTGTCCCTGCATATAGTGTCTTCAATATACGCGTGTAAGAGCTGTGGCGTCACCGCTTCGTCGGCTGCGGTGTTATTAACGAAGGCATTACATGTCGGAAGAAGCATGCAATAGATGTTTAGGAACGCTAATCGAGGAACTGGATTGCCTGGGAGTATTATGGATTCAACAAGGAGAGTGCCAGAGGCTCAAATCAGACCTGAATACAGCAAAACTCCGCTCTCTGCGATCTGACTGCCTCATGTCCATGATGCAACGTGCCGGGATAGCTCCCCCAGGGAACTGAAGTCTCGAAAGGAGTAATCCATGCAGGTGACTGCCTCCAAAGCGGTTAATTGTTCCTGCTGCTGTACTTGTACGGGCGTTGCAGTTAGGTCGGTCATCAGAGGAATTGCGCAGACAAGTGAGTCAGAGTCAGGCTTCGGCTTCAAGGCCAGTCCGGTAGCTTTCATGATCAACAACCCCTGGGCCAGCCGAGTGTCCAGGGTACAAAAAATGAACCACGCCACACCCGGTTTGTCCGCAACCTCTGATAGGGTTAACCGTTCAATCGAGTGCGTCATCTCAGTCGGACAACTTCCCGTGTTGTTCCTTCAGAAGTCCCTAAGTATTGAACAGTGGCACCTCCCTATCGGCTGAGATTTTGAGGCAGAAGTTATAACGCTGAGATGGGGCTTCAGTAGACAGCGTTAGACACCTGCTGAGCTACACAAGTCCACAAGTGAGTGGCAATCTAGAAACGCACGATTCCCTCACGGTCTATATGTCAGAATTAATTATCCCGGGCTGATACCGTAGTCTAGTTGCCTCTAGTTGCCCTAAAACATCAAAATGAGCCAACACAACCTTCTACCGAACCCCCTATGCCATACACGAGGCAGTTCCTGAGCTAGAAGTTGTTGTGGTAGGTGAAGCACCGGGTCCTCGAGGCGTTTTAGAACCATGACGGGGCCAATGATCAGCTGGGAATATGTCTACGAACACGTTATAGGGGCGCACCTGACCTCGGCTGAGCTCGTAGAGGGGCCAGAGATGCTGTTGAACATCACTTGGAAGTTTCCGTGTCGGAAGTACATAGCAGACGGAGGTCATGAGGCTCTCATGAGGTTCTGCAGCCCTTGAGCTCGAACGGTATGTGGCGGGAGGCCAGACAAGGTAACCATCTCGGGATAGAGTAAGCTGGACACACAGCGCACATCCTAGAACAAACGAGGCACCGTTGGAAAAATTTGCCGGCGCTCGAGTCATATCAGGGTCAATTGCAATTTGCACTGCTTGTTCTCTTGGATTAAACAGCGCCCAGAATAGACCTGTTATGAAGGAGACACGTCGCCACTTGATCAAGGGCCCGAATGTGCATGTCGGACCATTTTATGAACAGGTAGAAAAAGATTTTGTTTTAGTTGACTTGGCTCTGACTCGGTACCCTGTCGCGTCGGAGATGTTCGCATTTAAGGCAACTATCAATCCATGAAGCCAGGAAAGAAATTGGAGTACTTATCTACCCTTTCCGGCGGATATTTCACGACGTTGTATCGAAAATGGTAGAATACAAGCCAAGGCGGCAAGACAAAGTAGATGGGCGCTTGAAAGATGTGCTGCCAAGAGCCCAACTGGTTTGTGCGTTTATCTTATTTTGTGGCGGTGTCTGATCGAACTGGATCAATTCAAAAGCAAACCGACGAATTGGGAAAATTAAGCAACGGATGGTTTGGGGTAGGCACTGCTGGCACACTTCTTTCTCCTCGACACAACCTCGTATTGTGTATATACCCCTACTGTTTTCTTACTATCTTTATGCTACCCATTTCGCCCTAATTCAAGCGACAATTCGCACTCCAAGTCATCGACCAAGTGGCTCCAACCCCAAGGGACCTTGATCCGGAGTTTTACGCATCGTCGACGAGCGCTGATATTCTGTTAAATACACCGGCGTTCAGGCTTCCAGTTGTGCCTCTGAACTCTCTATTAGCATGTCGGAATGTCCGATACTCGTCTGGATGCTCTCGTTGAATCGAGAATACACCCTAGCAGTGCGTTGCCACCTTTGTCTTTCCGTATCGATCTCACCCATCTCTTCAGGAGTACGAAGCATGCTATAAACTCGTTGAAGAATGTATAAAGCACACGCAATTCCCGTATCGACCTCGAGATGTCGACAGCTTTCGTGCGTTTCACCGTCGTCTTGGTCCTTCCTAATTGGTCAACTCAAACATGGACAGGTAAAATCATCACAGCCATGCTGCCTCTGCTGATGATGAGGCATCGGCGGATACCCAGGGCAAAGTGGAAGGACCATGCAAATTTCCAAGGAAAGCATTGGATAGAACAGGTCCGTTGCTCACGCTTAGCGTTGTCTCACATCCATCTCACCTTGCGTTCTTCTTTCCAGTCTCCAGACGACATTCCACCAGAAAAATACCCTCATTCCATGATCGGTTACCACCTCGCAATTGGCAACTCACTATGTGGCATGGCCATGACCCAAGGCGAACGCAGCAAGGTCGTCAACATCGGCATGGGCATCGTCCAGTACGCCGTGGAGCCACGCGGCACATCAGTACCAACATACATCGAGTCAATGTCGCACAAGGTACCTACATTCATTGGACTGCTGTAATGACGTCTGACAACATGCCCACGCCACCTTGTTTTAATTCACAAGCTCACCGCACTGGAAGTCCAATCAATGGAAGGCCAATCGGACGCTATCGCGCTCCGCCGCCTATGTATCCTCCTTGCTCTCAAAGACTCGTACATACGCGCGATCGGCCAGCCCATGGGCTTCGACTATGCCCGTCTCGAATTCGATGTCACCAACAGCACTGCGTCAGGCGACGGCAAGGCCCTCACCGGTTGGGAGTTTAGGGTGTTCACAGCGAACCTTGGTGTTGCGCGCCAGACACAGCTCGTGCACGAACAATACGAATGTGTGTGTGCGTTTTACAGGGGTGGGTCTGATATCAAGTTTATTTGGCATCAGACACCGAGGGAGCTGGAGAGCTGGGTGCAGTTTATCAACATCGACCAGATGGTCAAGGTGATACCAAAGCTTACGGCTTGACGGGGAGGAGGGAGAACAGGAAACGAGTCTTCAGTGCTTTCAGACATCCTTGCTATCGCGATACCTTTCTATGTAACAGTATTCTCTTAGACATCACACATCTACATCAGGCTTGTGACGATCAAGCGTGTTATCTATTATACCCGCTTCTTACTGCAGCGTTGACTGTGGTCCATCGCATTGAAAAGTTGTTGTACATTACTCACGATCTGTACTATATGTTCAACCCGAGATAGTATACATGCAAATATTTCTCTCGTATGTGAATACAGTCAAATCCTCCTACCGAAAAAGTATGGTTAGCGACTAGCAGGTCGATCTGTCAGTGTAGCTCTCCAAAGGTATAGATTCTGGCATATCTCAGGTATGGACTCTGGGTTATAGCTTATCACAGACTCCAATCTACATGTGTCATGTCATTTTGGGACTCGGATGTGCGTCCATAGACGTCACCGGCGGGCCGTGTCAGCCCAGTCATTTGGGTGCCTGTGATCGTTCGTCTTCCGCGCCGAAACTGTCTTGAGACCAAAGTTTACACTTTTCCCTAACCTCTACCAGCCGGTCTTCCAATCTTTGCGGTCTGAACGAATATGTGGCTGGCTCAGTTGAACTTCCGGTTGGGATCATACTTTATCCACCCGAAACGGGCGTTGTATAGTGGTTATAACAGCAAGTCAAAGTGAAGCCTGTCAAGTCAAACGCTATGCAACGCGATCTCCACCGTCACTGATGCCACTGCCAGCCAGTGGCTCGGCTCAGCAGCTGTGAAGAACAACTGGTTCAGGATCCAGAATCAGGACGTAACGTCAACTCGGGAGCTCTCCCCTGTCTAAATCCGGCATCTTGGTACTTGGAGAAGAACGTATATACAAGGAGATCTTTTACAAGTAGAGACTCGGTGTTCAGTGCTCTGATATCGCTGGGGGCGGCTAATGGTTATGTCCTTGTATCCCCGCAAAACAGCCGGCGGGGTAACGCAGCCAGGGTACCACCGATTATCGTCGTCACTCGTACATGCTGTGTATGGCGGCCGCTCCGCAGAGGTAACCGTCACATAGATAAACAATGTCAAGTAGTCCATGTTTTTGGGAACCCCAAGATGAACAATGACGGTGTGATTCAGATGTTTCCCACTGTTTTCGTCGTTATGATCCCCTCTCAAGCGTCTAAAATCTGAAAGGGTATGGGAACCCCGAGCCGGTCAAGAGCCAGCAACACCAAGCCACTCCTCCACAGCGATCCCTTCTTGATCTCTTCCAGGATTTTCTCAATCACTGGGCTCTGACATGAATGACAGACGAGCAAAATGAATTCAGAGTTTGATGGTCATCAGCCGGAACTCCTTCAGGGCTTTCGGAATCACCGATGAGAGCTTCCTGGAGCACAACAGGAAAGATATAAACGAAAATAGCTTCATATTCTGATAGATACATGAAGTGCAGTGGTGCAGTGCAATGTTCCTTAAATATAAGAAGTCGATACGCAAGTGCGTACCTCTTTTTGTGAATAGCAAGGTGGGTCCACGCTAACGGGTAGGTGCTGCACATACTATGCACAGCAACCAGCAGCAGGGTGAGCGAGTCACAGGACGAACCCGAGCTTAACTAGTCGTGTACGTTCCGGTAGCCGGACATACCCCGACCAGGTCGCCTTCCCATAGCCCCACATGTGCTTGAATATTGGATGGCCCCAAAGCACGGCAGACCCAATACGAAACAGCAAATCAATGGCTCAGGAGTCAGCCTGCACCCCAAACACCGCCAACATCATGCAAATGTCATAAAAGTTCGTGAAATGGTCCAAAGCAAACATTGAAAGCAAAATTAAAAGTACACGTGCGCGGAATGAACGGAACTGACGTGCTCCGGAGTCCGCATCCACCACCGATATGCTCAAACGACATCAAGTCGAGAACCTGAACAGCACACTGCGATTACCCTTCGTCTCCTTGGCCTCTTCCTCCGCACGTCGCTCCTGCTCTGACAAACGCGCCCAGAGTGCTTCATTGCGCCTATTGCGGTATGCGTACATCCCTTTCTGATAGAACCAGAGGAAAAAGGCTACTGCGGAAAAGGCGATGTTGATGAGGTTGCCGCGTTTGAATTCTGTGGGCATAGGGGTCAGCTTCCGGTGTTACGTCATGGGGGACAATAGTAAATACGGACCTGGAGCATCGTCCGCACGGTATATCTGTGATCCCCAGAGACCGTAGATATTGGCTGGACAATTATGCACGTCAGTCAGATGCTGTGGACAACGAGGCAGGGTGAGGGACATACAGCTACCGATAATGAGTCCAGACGCAACTGTCCGCTTTCCGATACTCCTGCAAGCCCAGTAATGCGTCAATGTATGTTCCGCGAAGGGAGAGAGAAGTCAACATACCCGGTGTTCTCCGACATCCAAGCGATATTCAATGGATGCGTGTAGGGCCACGCCGAGACGATGACTGCGGCGAGGTACCGAAGGAGCCGACTCGAACTAGCATCCAGGCTACGCAGCCAGATCCAGCCTGCTAATTGCCAACCCGCTACAGATAGAAGAACGACGTCAGATCATTTGCAACAACGTCATTCCGGTTAGGGATGTCTATCAGGGCAAGACAGTGACGTACCCGAGAAAGCACCGTGAAATCCCCTCTCACGTTTCTGGTCTGAGCGATTGACAAAGTAGATCATGATGATTGCGTGTAGGATGTAGGGAGGGGCGGTTAGTGCATTAGCCGCGTAGGTGTTGAAATCGAAGGATTTAATGATAGTTGGGAAGTCTTGGGAAAGGGGACGTGAGATTGGATCATATGTGGTGCTGGGAAAAGGTAGAGACTGACAGGTATGCAGAGGAGTATTTGGGGTGTGGCCAATGGAAGTGATGAGCAGGTGGCCCATAATACCAACATCGCTGAGGGTGTCCTTGATATCCACCCACGAAACGCGCTTCCTGTACAAATGCATTAGATCCATGGGCATTTGATTCGATGGATTCAATTCGTACTCGTAGCCCCGCTTCGAAGGATCGTCTCGGATGAGGCGCGTAACAGCGATATGTACTTGCTTGTTCGTGAACCAAGCCTTCCTCCCTCTCAGGCCGCCCTGTGTGCGCCCAGCGTCTCGCGGAAGATAAAACCTGCAAACCACGCGCCACTTCATCAGCATCCGCTTCTTTCAAATGCAGGAGCAGACACATACCAAGTTGTAACAGCAACTGTGACAGTGATGATCCCATCGACTAGGAAGAGCCATTTCCAGCCTTCAAGGCCATACAGGCCGCGAAGCCGGAGCAGGCCGCTAGCCATTAGCCCGCTAGTGGCACCCGCCAAACCCTGGATTCCCCAGAACCACGCTAACCGCGTCGCGAGTTCTGTCCCTTTATAGAAACCTCCCAAATAGACGAGTGTTGTGGGTATCACGCCTTGGTGAGCAAGCAGGTCACGTCAGCTTTCAAAGCAGGTCAAGTGAGTGCAGGTGCTTGGATTACACACCTCCTTCTGTCACAGCAATCACTTGAGGTGGATATGGTTGTCAGTCAGGGTGAGTGGTAGGCGTGATGGGAAGAAACGTACAGCAACGGACTAGAGCGGTTCGTTAGTGGATGTCGGGCGATGTGGGAGAGGGTGGCGAAGACGCTTACCAGTGATGTATCCAGCCTTATCTTTGATAGCTACGTGCCCTAGTGTGACGAGTCCCCACGAGAACATCAATATAGGTATCCCTAATGATTTGGGTCAACGACGGAGGAAGCACCAGTAGTCAAAAGACGGGCCACATACATCGTGAAGGACCAGTAATCTTCGAAGCAATCGCCCCCGTCAAGCAAAACGTCGCAAACAGCACGGCATAAATAGCAGTGGCCATATTAATGGTGTCTATGGTGAACCCCAGGTCCTCTGCAAGGTTATCCGAAATTGCATTCGAAATATTTGTCCGGTCCATGTTCAATACAAATGTCGTGAGGAGGATGTATGGGAACAGCCGGCTGTCTAGGATCTGAACGACCCCTTCCTCTTCTTGGGGGGTATATTCTAGGTCTTCGTCAAAGTAGGCGTCCATTCCGCGCGACGCAGTGGTGTAGGAGCTCTGGGCGGTGTCATCGAGCAGAAACGAGCCCTCCGTCGAGTCTGAGGACTTGGAAGGGCCATAGGCGGAGCGCCTCTTCTCTAGCTGGGTAGACATCCTGGTTTATAGTGGGGAACCAGGGGGAGAGGGGGAAAGGGAATGGGGAGTGGTCGGGCGTCGCGTAATATCACTCCGGCGGCTGGGTTTCCGTCCATATAACCCATATATGCACTTTACATATTCTAACCTGGGTATGCGTCTCAGTATGAGCAGGAACGCGTCACGGATGGCGCCATAGTCGCACCTTTCCATTCACGAGTTGATTTATCTATGTCTGAATCAGCCACGCAGATATGCAAATTCGGGCACAGCTGCAGTGTGGCTTATCACCGCGCAGTTTAGGAGATTTTGCGTGTCAGGGCGTCCTTGCGCTGCGTATTTCACCGTGTCACATCCATTTCCGGTTAGGAGAGCCTTGATAAGGAGGGCGAGAGATGGTAACAAAAAAGGTTCGAATTGCGACTGAATCATGATGATGGCGGAAGGCAGAAGAAAGTCGGATTGAGCAAATGTTGCCGCAAGCACTGCCACCCCCTGATATTACGAGAAGCATTGATCGTGGAGAATGTCAGAAAAAGTCTCGTAAAGTCTGTTACGGATGGACTAAGGGATAGGAGAGAAGGTAGACATGCAATGCTAACGAAAAAGTTCTGCAGATAAAGTGTTCGAGGGACAGGCGCCAGCCAGTCTTAGCCTGCTCGCAATCTCATTCCATCATCATCCTTCCATCATCCTGACGACCTCGCCGGGCACATGACCAGCCACCCTCAAGGAGACTGGTACGCTGGAGGCGCGTCCAGATACTCGATAATTGAAGATGGCAGCTGACCCATCTCCGGTGGCGAATTGCGCTGTCGAGATGATGAGACACTTGCTTCGGACTGATCTTCGCGGGGCACGACGTTCATCTGCATCTGTCGGTTGCGGAAGGTCTCCTTGGAGCCTGCATGATGGACAACCCGAGGCTCTCCGCGATAGTACGTTCCAGGTATGTCGTTCATCCACGCCCTTCTTCCGTTCTTGCCCCCACTGGCTTCGACGTCCGTGCGGTAGCCGCGCTTGTGGTGTTCTTGGTCTTCGAGAGAGTCGGTGGACCCGAGCGGGACGGTCCCGTCGCCATGTCCTTGGATGCTGTCAGCGGCCCGCAACAACAGACGCGACTGCACACGCACCGTATATCCCTGTGCGAGGATGGTCGCTCGAAGAATACAAAGTGTTCCTCGCCCGTCTTCGACGCACGCAAACGACGAACAACAGGATAGCGAGCAAGAGCACAGCAACTCCTCCAACTGCGGCGCCGACAACCGCCCCTAGTGGTACACTCGCAGTTCCCGACCCAGATCCGGGTCTACCAGTGGGCAACCTATTCGCTGCATCCTCAGTGAAGACGAGGAGGGTGTTTATGCCTCCCAGCTCTGGGCTGGCAGTCCTGGCCGATGTACTTGGCACGCCAGCCGACGGCCCAACGGTCGAGGTTGCAGTGGAAGCGGGGGAAAGGGACGTGCGAAGAGGCTGTCCGTCAGGCCCTTGGGGGGATGCTGGCGTGCTACTGGGTGCTTCTCGCGTTCGGTTGTCGTCGTCGTCGTCGCCGCCGTCATCGTCATCGTCACTAGCGTCGTCATCGTCCCCCCGTAGGGACGTGACCGCGGACGTCGAGGTGGGTCGATCTGACGCCTGAGGTGTAGGTCCAGGAGCGGGCGCAGGAGCAGCCTGTTGCGGGGCACCTACGTCAAAATAGTCCAATCCAAACACGGGCCCGTCCGTCGACGACTGAACGGCCAGCACATGCTCGCCCTGCGATAGCTGTCCGCTCTGGAAGAACAGGACGTGAGTCTGATGTTGAGGTCCTATTTGGCCTGTGTAGGTATGGAGGAGGTTGCCGTCGATGTAGTATCGCGATACGACCTCGGAGGCAGCGCTGTCGCTTGAGCCTTGGGCGGGGATGTACCCGAACACGGCTATAGAGGTGCCTGAGCATGATAATAGCATAGCAGGGGGTCAGTTGCTGGTCTGGGGCGGCGCTGGGAAGGTAGAGCGATGGCGTACCGGTAAATCGAAGGCCGACGCGAGAATTGGACTGGGTCGTCACGAGCATGGTCCCCTGGTAATTGGGAATTGTGTTGGTCGTGAGTGACATCCAGAAACCAGACTCTCGTGCCACCCTGGAGTCCGAATCATCGATTCTAGTCGTCATCTAGGATAAGGGAACTGCAAAGGACACGGTTAGGGAGCCTGGGGAGTTGAAGATACAAAAGGAGTGTGTGTGTTCAAAGAGCGTCGACAGCTGTAGTTGCTGCGAATTGTAGAGAAAGCGATAGTGAGGGTCGCAGCGTGTGGTTTAACGTCCACCGCAGTGGTCGCCAGGTGGGCCTTGCGAAATGCTAGCACTAGTATGTCTTGATACCACGATGGCACAGCCAGGATATCAGAACATGTCAAAATCTTTCAAGTCAAGATTTGAAAGATGCACTAAGGCTAGATGGTGGTTGTGATCCATCATGGCTGCCTCAACAGTGCACCCACGGCACAAGCACACCGAAGCGGGAGATATCTTGGACCTAGTAAGAGATTCACAGCAGTTAGAGGTGGGAAATCGAGTGACTTGGGGCATATACTCACAGCTCGAACCAATATCACACCCTCCAAAGTTAAGTTAACTCTGCCAATTCAAGTTTGGTTGAAAAGGAACCCGAGATTGGCGGTGGTCCACCACCAACACATCAACCTCCCTATCGCTGAAATCACCGCTCCATGCGGGCTTCAGATCGTACCAAACACATTCAAGCGAATAAGAGTGAGAGAAATCAAGCTGGAAACTTTCTGGGCAGGTCATTCCAAAAGCATTACTGTGACGTGCACACATTGAAAAAGCAAATCCGTGATTCTCGGGACCCGCTGAATTTTGCCCCGGTGATGGCGCACCGCCACCCCCCGCTCCCTCGGGGCCTAATCTCCGAATTTACCTCGGCAAAGCGAATATCGATAACCCACAGTTTGAATGGGCTGGGTGTGATGCAATGCTACGTCATTTGACATCTGTGCGTATTGTGGAAGGCTGACGCCTTCCGATCTCTGTCTGGGGAGGGCCTAAGGGAGTCACTTGTCAGGCAGAGGAAAGGATCAGTTGATGTTGAACGTGGGTGCAAGGATGATTCTATGTAGGAGAGAGCACGCGTAGAGTGTGCAGCTCGGCGTGGGGAGCCAGTCCAGGGCGCAGCTGGTAAGCTTGATTCAGAGTCCCTGAGAGTCCGAGAGTTGACCCAGGAGAGACGTTTGTGGGTCGTATGTGCCCTTGGGCTCTGATTCACTCATCTGTCCTTTAGATAGAACTACAAAAAAGGCTGGGACAAGGAATTGGAAGTCAAAGTAAGAGTAAGTGACGCCATAGACAAAGCGAATAAGGGAAGATCAATGAGCAAGGAGCAGAGGGAGAGGGAGACAACTCAGGCGAGATAGTATAAACTAAATCGCAAGGAGAAATAAGACGGGAGATACACCAAACCGCGAGCAGGTGGGGAAGCGTCTCGCTATATAAAACAAGATATCCAGAGGAATAAGACTTTGTGGCGGCGGTGCCACAATATGCCAATTACAGACAGAGTGTACAGTACGTCGCCTGCTTTGGAACGGTGACAAATAGGGATTGGAACGTGTTTGAATAGACATAAGACTTCCTACAGAGGGAAGGCCTGCCACGCACAAACATGTGCCAGCAAGCCCTATCGAGTTAACCGCGTGCGTCATCGAAGCATGTGCTGACATCCGTGGGCGCTTAATTATGGAGACCGTTCCGGAACTTGATCGGTATTGATGCCGTCCCTATTCTCTCGAGGCAAGCATGCAGATCGTGGTCCCCGCGTCAAGCGCCTGCTTTCTGCGTTATGGGCGTCTGTTGTGGGTAATTGGCGCCACTGAAACTTTCCGCGATGACGTTGAGACGGGATGATTGCAGGACTTGCGATGTTCTTTGAGCTGCATGTCGGTATCGGAGGTGGTGGTTCATGATACGGGTGATCTTAAGTATCCAACCTAGGATGTTTGAATGCGCGCAGAGGGGAATGTAGAAGCATATCCTGGCCATATTTGCACCATGGTGATTTTACGGCACCGCTACGTCACCCATTTTGAAATTCATTCAGCAGCTGGGGGTATGGTTCTGCTAGCTACACGTATGTCTGTTCTGATAATTGGAATTGCTTCTTAGCACATATCAGCTCCTCTCTTACGAGCGATGTGTTGAAGCGATGCACTTTCAACACGTTCGTTAATGACCCAGTTCTATGAGGTGTTCTCGACAGTGGAGTGGAGCTCGATTGGGTAGGCATCTCCGTGATCCGTGTGGTATATGACAGGCGAGGTTTGGAGTATGGCAGGGTGCTAGATAATTGTCAAGTGAAAGGAGTGGCCGCTGCGGTGGGCCCTGATCATTGTGGTACTGTTGCGGAAGAGGCTATGTAGCCACGGCTACTCCAGGCGTACTATGTAATTACTCGTCGTTATGTGCGACTTTGTGTGCTGATATGATCCGGGAGCATCCAGACCCCCAAACGTTAGCCAAGTACGCAAAGACCGACGCCAAGAAACCGAATCGATGCCAAATTCAAGTCCGACAGAAGCGTTATGCAAAACCTGTTCAATTCCTACAGAAAGGCAAGGGATGCGGCGTAAATTTACGGCGCTTATCTTGTGGTATCTGAGATCGCGGCGTGGTCGGAACAATGGGGAATTGGGAGCTGGAAGGCTCGGTGGCAGTGGCCGCGTGGCCTGATGCGGAAAGGTGGTTGGGGTAGTAGAGAGCGGCGGGGCAGCGGGTTCTGCCTGAGCAAGGCTGGTGCATCGAAAGCGGGTTTAGAAACGGTGAAGGGAGAGTCGTACTAGATGGATTAGCTCGATGTAAGGAATTGATGGCGGGCAAAAGCTCCGGTGCCGAAGTGCCGAACGGAGGCAAGTACTTTGTCTCAGGGTGCAACAAAGTGGCAAAGAAGGGTGGGGTCCTTGTCCTATGTTGGGTTGGTTTGTATTGAACAGACCAAAGCAAAGGCATTGTTCGTTAAACAGGAGGAAACGGGGGAAGGTTGCCTAAAAAGGAAGTGTTCGGGCCGTAGTTGGGTGTGGAAATTTGAGTGGCCGGGCTGACCAATTCTCGTTGTTGCCTCCTGCCATGCCCGTCAGTCGACAAAATAGTGTTATTCCCCCGCCATCGAGCGTATCTATTGGCAAAAAGCCAATGGCATATACCGCCACGCAGCCCCAGCAGCAAGTCCCCCAACAGCCGCAGCCAAAGAGTGCCCGGGCGGCATCAAAGGCACCGTTGGCCTATGCACCTCCCCCTGCACAACCCCAGCAGCAGCATCGACAGCCATCGCCCCCCTCATCCAATGCCAGTGCAAATCAGAAGGCCAGACAGCAGTCCTCTACAGCCCAGGCGTCGCAAAAGGGAAAGCACACCGCCAACAAGATCTGGAGCACAAGCACAACAGAGGAGCGAGAGCGAATCAAAGAGTTCTGGCTGGGGCTTAGCGAGGAGGAGCGCAGGAGTTTGGTCAAGATCGAAAAGGACACCGTCCTGCGCAAAATGAAGGAACAACAGAAACACAGCTGCAACTGTGCCGTGTGTGGCAGGAAGCGGTAAGTTTACCCCCGCATAATCTGTTCCTTTCTCATTGTCTTTTTTTCTTATATTCTGCTCTCCAGAAACGCAATTGAAGAAGAACTCGAGGTACTGTACGATGCTTATTACGAGGAGCTTGAACAGTACGCGAATTACCAGCAGCAATATGTCTTGTCCGGCGGCACCCTTCCTCCTCCACCCGGTCCAGGGCCGTTTCCAGGTAGCGTCGAGCTCGACAAGAACGGTGCAGTCGTTTCGCCGTCGTCTCATAGCAAACAGAGGGCAAGGACGAACGGGAAGCAGTCCCAACAGCATCCGCCACAACCCCCGCCGCAGCCTCAGCCTCAGCACCAACGTACCGCGCCGCCAATAAACGGGCGAAAGCAGCACACCCATCCCAAAGATGTAGAGTTTGAGGACGAGGACGTAGAGGAGGATGAGTACGAGGATGAGTACGAAGAGGAGGAGGAAGAAGAAGACGAAGAAGAGGAAGAGGAAGAAGATGACGAGGAGGATGAGGATGAGGACCCCGAATCCAGGAGCAACGGCAAGAAGGGCGCTCGTCAGACCGTCGGTCGACGTGCTCAGCAAAAGGTGCAACGTGGAAAGGCTCGAGACGGGCAGTTCAATATCGGAAGCAGTCTAACCACGACCGGTGAGCCAGATATGGCAGGCAACGTGTTTTTTAAAGCTGGGGTTAACGCAGATCGCAGGTCCAGGTAACATTCTCACCGTTGCGGACGACTTGTTGAAGAATGATGGCCAGAAGTTTTTGGAGATGATGGAGCAGCTTGCTGAACGCCGGATGCAGCGGGAGGAGGATGCTGCCCTCAAGATCGAGTCCGATAGTGACGAAGACCAGAGCGATCTTGAAGGAGATGACGGCAGTGGTGATGAAGGTGATGAGGACGATGAGGATGGGGACGAAATAAGCGACGAGGACGACGAAGACGATGATGGAGAGGACGTGGACGAGGTAGGAGTACCCTGACCAACCGGCGACAGTTTGCTAAACTTGGTAAATCAGGTACCGATGTCAGAGGAGGAGAAGATGGAAGAAGGAAAGAAGATGTTCTCGATCTTTGCCGCCCGTATGTTTGAGCAGCGAGTGCTGCAGGCATATCGGGAAAAGGTCGCCCAAGAACGGCAGCAGCAGCTCTTGCGCGAACTTGAGGATGAGGACAAGCTTTCGAAGGAGCGGGAGGCGAAGAAACAGACACAGAACCAGAAGAAGAAGGACAAGAAAAAGTACGCCGTGTATATCATTCGTTCGCTCCCCTAATGCTCACATTTCTGTAAAGGATGCAGAAACAAGCGAAAGAGGAAGAGAAGGCGGCCCGAGCAGCGGAGAAAGCAGCAGAAGAGGCTGCGGTCAAGGCGGCCCATGCTAAGCACGAGGAAGATATCCGAAGGAGACGAGAAGAGGACAGAGCGAAACGGGAAGCCGCTCGAAAGGCCGCCGAAGAAGAACGGCAGCGAAAGGAAGAGGAGAAGCGTAAACGACAGCAGGAAGAACGCGAACGGGAGCAAGAGCGGGAGCGAAAGAGGAAAGAGAAGGAAGAGAAAGCCAAGCGTGAGCGGGAAGAGCGCGAGCGCAAGGCAAGGGAGGAGAAGGAGGCTCGGCTTGCGAAGGAACGAGAGGAACGTGCTGAGAAAGAGCGGATTGAAAAGGAGAAGAGGGAGAAGGAGCTGAAAGAACGCGAGGAACGCGATAAGAAGCTGGCCAAGGAGAAGGAAGAGCGTGAGGTGAAGGAACGCGAAGCCAGGCTTGCTGCCCAGCAAGTACGGGCCCAGGTCAATGGCAAGTCGCGTAACGCCAGCTCGTCGACATCAAACTCCACTCCTTCAAAGGCAGGTCCCTCGAATATGGGCATCCAACGCTCTCCGAACAACAGTGTCGGAAACGTAAACGGAGCCCCGCAGAAGAAGATTCTCAACAAGATTCCTCTATCCCTCAACCCTCAGGGCTCTGGTCCTCGACAGAACCCTCAGGTGAACCACCACAATCATCTCCAGCAACATCCTCATCGTCCCCCTCAACAGAATATGCATCCTGTAACGCATATCCCTATGATGACACCTCATCTTCCCCCTCAGCAGCAGAACGCGATGCTGTTTGCTCAGCAAGCAGGCAACATGATGATGCCTCCGTCCATCTCGCCCCGCGTTGGAAACTTTGGCCCTATCCCGAGCCCATACGCTTTCAACAACCCCAACATTCCTCAGCATCAACCTGGCGGCCCCATTGGGCCTTCGGGTATGCCCCGTGGATACGGGTCAGGTCCTCCATTCGATCCGCCGTACAACCGCAATCTCCCTCCTCTCATGGGAGGTGTTAACATGAACAACATCCCTCAACAGCAGCAGCAGCAGCAGCAGCAACAACAACAACAGCAGCAGCAGCAGCAACATCATCAACAACCTCAATCCGCACCCTCTCCAATTGGACCGCCACCCAAGACCAAGACTCCGCTTGCGGGACCCTCAAGCAATATTCCGCCTATTACCCCGATCCTCACTCCCGGACCTATTGGGAGGCGCGGATCAGCTGCTTTGGATGGTCCGAGCACAAGCAACCATGTCGTGATCAATCCTGGACCTATCACACGACCTGCTCCCATTGCACGACCTACGACTGCGAGCACGAGCGAAAACGCCAGTGTGAGCGGAACTGGGTCGCCCGTTCGTCGTTCGCCTAGTCCAAAGGTCTTTGGATCTTCCGCCCTGGCTGCGGATGACGATGAGGTGCTTGCTACACCTGCTCGACGCGGTGCAAATGCGACTACACCGATTGGAGCTGGTGTTGTGGGTGGTGGCCCGGTAGGGTTGAGTATCGGGACTGGGTCGTCGGGCTCGGTTTGGGGGCCGCCTCCGTCAAGCCCGAGGAATGTCTCGGCGATTGGGAGTGGGGTGTTGGGTGTTGGGGGGCCGTGGGGGCCACCTGGGTCCGCGTCGGCGAATGGATCTGGGTTTGGGGCTCCTGGACGTCCAGGGTCGAGTTCTGTTGGGGGCAATGGACATGGGGCGCCGTCGACGCCAATTGGGCCGCCGCAAAGCCATTACCATATGAACCAGCTACATCCTGGTGGTGGTGGTTCTGCCGGGGCTCATGGTGTTGTGGGTGGGCCGTCGCAACTGGGAAATTCGTTGTGGGGTCCACCAAACTCTGCGGTGGAATGGCCTGTCCATAGTGGACTTGCGCCGCCTGGGTCTGCTTCGGGGTTCTTCCCTCATTTGTTCATGGCCCAGCACAACGCTGCTGCGAGTCCGGCCAACCAATCTTCGAGTTGAGGATTGGGGTTGGTTGTGGAGTTGAGATGTCGAGGACGCTTTTCTGTTTCCTTTACCCCCATTTTGTTAACTTTATGTGTGCTGTCGGTAGCTTCGGCTTTCCTTCTTGGCTTCGCAATGTTCATTATAATTCTCTGTCTGCGTTCCTGCCTCATGTCGTTGTCGACCTTACCTATTACCTCTGTCTAGTGTGATCTGCCTTTTTCGTTGTCAACGTCTTCACCTTTGTCGCTTCGAACTCATTGTTATCGCTGTTATCGTTCCCTGGCTTTCTTGAATAGCTAGCTGGGTTTGTGACTTCGCGGCTTCTTTGATTATTCGCTACTTATTTTACCCCCTTCTTTCTTCGCCTTTGACAATTCACATTGACATTCACTCAACTCAACTCACACAAACAAGCTTCCTAGTGTCTCCCTTTCCTCATCCATCCATCCATACATCAGTCCCCTTTTTTCATTTTACCAATCCATCATCCATCCATCGCAACTCTCTCTCCTCGTTCTCTTTGTTATCAATTCAAACATTGTTGTCGTCGACCAGTGATCTAACAATACAGTCTATAACGCCATATCTACCAGCCTGTGTCTCCTAAGCAATAAGCATCAACCAAAGAAGTCTCGACCAATCTGGTGAGTCGCGTTTGTTGGCTGGCTGAGAGTGACCTGCCTAAAGCGGAAGCGGCCGGACAGACCCGGGAGTTTGCGACTCCGAAAAACGCGCGCGCCCCCGTGTGCCAGCCAGGCTGCAACGCACTGCAGCATTTCTTTGCAAACAAAAAATCCTTTCGAAATCTCATCTCTTTTACTCAATGTTCGCAGCTCGAGTTTCGGCCGCGCGCAACGTGCAGCGCATAGCGCGACGGAGCTTTGCTACCGTTGTTGAGAGCAGCGGCGTCAAGGTTGCGGCTGTGGACAATGGAGGACCGACCTCGTCGTTGACTGTGCTCGTGAAAGCTGGCAGCCGGTATCAGCCCAAGGAGGGTGTTGCGAATGCGCTCAAGAACTTTGCGTTCAAGGTGTGTGGTCTGTTATTGGGCTTTTGGGTGTGGTCGTGCTGATTGGAGGGTGTTGGTGGTGGTTGTAGAGCACTGCGAAGCGTTCTGCGCTCGGCACCGTTCGGGAGAGCGACCTCTACGGTGGTATTTTGAGCTCGAGTTTGGGAAGGGAACACCTTGCGCTCACCGCAGAGTTCTTGCGCGGCGATGAGTGCGTGGAATCGTATTCAGTCTGGTTGAATTGAATTGCTAATTTGTATTGGTTTACAGGGCTTTCTTCCTTGACGTTTTGACTTCTTATATTACCTCCGCCAAATTCACTCGCCATGAATTCGAGGAGTATGTTGCACCTCTCATCGAGAACGACAGCGCTGTTGCGCACTCCGACCCTGCCATCCAGGCCATCGAACTCGCCCACGCAATTGCCTTCCGCCAGGGTCTCGGTGCTTCGCTCTACTCGCCATCACATGCACCCCTGTCCGTGACCGACGTGAAGGAATACGCAGCTTCTGTCTTCAACAAGGGCAATGTCGCCGTTATCGGAACCGGGATTGACCAGGCCACCCTTTCCAGCCTCGTCGACAAGGCATTTGCCAACGCCGCGGCTGCCAGTACCCCTTCGACCGCCTCGACCACCTACTTTGGCGGCGAGAACAGGATTCCGGCGCATGGTGGACAGCAGACTTTGTTCATTGGGTTTGGACAGGCTGGTGCCCCCTCTGCTGAGCTCGCCACCCTCGCAGCCCACCTCTCGCCGTCGCCTTCTGTAAAGTGGAGCAAGGGTCTCTCACCGCTCGCTGCTGCTCTCCCTGAGGGCTCGTCGGTGCAGTCCGTGTACCTGCCCTACTCTGACGGTTCCCTCGTCGGCTTGCTTGTCCAAGGCTCGTCCCCGGCTGCTGTCAAGGAAGCTGGCAAGGCTGCCGTCGCTGCCATCAAGGCCGCCAGCAAGATCACCCAGGAGCAACTCACCTCTGCCGTTGCGCGTGCCAAGTTTGCTGCTGCCAGTGACATTGATACCAGGCAAGGATTGATTGCCACCCTTGGCTCCAAGGTGCGTTTTGTGTTTGGGGTGCTTCTTGGGGTTAGGTGCTGATCTGTGCTGCGTTTTGTAGGTCTTGTCGGGATCTGATGCGTCTGCTGCTTCGCTGGTGTCGGCATTTGATGCTGTCAACACTGCTGGCTTTGCCAAGGTATGTGGAAGGTTGCATTTCGAGTGGATTCGGGTTGGTGACACTTTGTTACAGGCTACCTCCTCGCTGCTGTCGGCCAAGCCCACTTTCGTCGCTGTTGGTGATGTCTCTGCTCTTCCCTATGCGGATGAGTTGGGACTTTAAGGGTTTCGACCGTGTATTTGTTTTTGACATAACATAGTCGTCGACGCTGGAAGCCTCGGTATTAATTCACTCGTGCCATAATAGAGTAGAGTCCAAAATCCATCCCGTTTCGTTTTCTGATCGAGTCGCTCCTAGGCCGTCACGAATCGCCCTTTCGTTCTTCGGCCATCCCAAGTCGCCGTTCGGTCCACTCTGTTATCCCTCTGGCCTGAAAATTACGCGTTGTATACACCGTATCGGTTGCATGCTTTTCCAAGACGAAGCGACGTACGTGATGTGTATGCCTGAAACGGGTTACATTGTGGCGAACTCAATATCAGCACCGTTGTTCGTGACAAACGTCTGGAATGTTGTTATTGTGCACACATCAAGCAGATAACATCCTCTCCTCTGACCTAACCCTGTCAACGTCTCTAGGGGCTTCTGACGAATCGGGAGGTATTGCGGTCACACCGCGAATGGTGAGTGTCGAGACACACAACATATATTTAAACAAGGCGGTTGGAGTTTGATTATCAAGCCTGATCTGACATCCGACATTCGACATCACAAATTGTGCTGGTACATCTGCCGAGTGGAGTTGGAAAGGTTTGGGGGGCGCTGGTGGGAGATTCGAGCAGGGAGTCTCTTTCTTCCTTCCCCACCTGCATCATGCCCCGGGACCCCGATGTCGAGCAAGGCATACCTCATCCGAACCCCAGTGAGCGCCATAGTCGATAAACCACCCGGGCGTTGAACTAATTCGTCGGCACAGCAGTTCGTCTTTCAACAGACACGCGTCAACACCCTCCGAATGGAGATCAGAACCATGAACAAGACTTCCGAAGCGACTCGAAGATATGGCCTATGTACCTCAAAGAGGCCTCAGACGAAGCAAAAAACCGCGCTGAAGTGTGGAAGACAAGTCTAGACTCACTGTTACTTTTCGTACGTATATGTATTTCTCTGGATAATGGCGCGCACTGTGTGCTCAATTAGGATTGATTAGGCTGGTCTATTCGCCGGTGTTGTTGCGGGATTCATCATAGAATCTCGCCAATCCCTCCGGCTTGGAGACCAAGAAGAGTTGCTTACGAAGATACTGGCTCAAATGCGTAAAGAAGAACCTCCAGAGAGGGAGGAACCATCACACACTGTCGTATCCGTCAATGCCCTGTGGCTCTCAAGCCTGCTTACAATCCTCTTCGACGCGATCTTGGCTGTCCTCGCCAAGTCGTGGCTCGTGAATTTTACACCTCTTACACCCCGTCTCAACTCGGATGACGCGTACAGAAGATGGATGCTGGACGCTAGAACCGAGCAGTGGTGGATGGAACGGGTCATCACACTCATCCCCCTCCTCGTGCAGTGTGCTTTCTTCCTGTTTGGTGCGGGATTGGTGGTGCAAATCTTCAGTGACTACGACCGACTCGGTTGGCTCGTCTTGTCGTTCGTGGCTGCTGCTGGGGTTGTCTACATCGTCATTACCTGCCTTCCGCTTGTGTACGGCAAGGAAGTATGTCCATTCTCTACGCCTCTATCCGATCTTCTCCTCCTCATCCCACCCTGGATCAAAAAAGTATTCGGAAGCAAGAATAGTACTTCAGCCAGCAAGCCTCCTGACCAAGATACCTTGGCCAAGATCGTCGACAAGGTCATCGAATCCACCAACACCAAACACGTAGACGAGGCCATTGGCGAACTCAACATCCATCGCCCTCACCGAGAGCGTTGGAAGACCCTGAAAGCCATCCCAGCGGCCTCTCTCCGTCGGATACAGTCCTGCATTTACGATCGCCACAACCCACAGCGGGATGTCATTCTTTCCCACCACTTGGAATCCATCTCACAGGGTATCCACCACCCCGATTGGAACAAGGAGGAGATGTCGGATTGGAAGAAACTGCTGGAGGAGTCGCTGCTGCCAAATCACCCTTTGAATCGGTGGAACACATTTCCACATGCGGTCCAACCACTGGCGTTCAGCGTTCGTCTACCGCTTCTCCTCCAACTTGGACTGGACATAGACGCCAGTGAGGTTGATCATAAACCTTGGCAGATGTTGGTTCGGGAATGGCGTCCTGGTCATCGCTTCCAGATCGTTAATGCGGCGTGTCGGGGAATCCTCGGCAAACACCCAAACATACGCAAACTCAGCACCTTCGTTCTTGGTTTCCATCTTGTGAATGGTGAGTTGGAAAAATCGACAAATGTTTAGCGAGGCTGCATCTTAAATGAACTTTGTTAGTTGCAGCTGAAGGAACCAGAAGCGAATGGGGCCATGTTGCAGACGAGGATAAGAAGAAATCTCGGGTCCTCGTCCAGCATTGCTTGCAGGCTTTTCTTCAGGAACTCGGTGTGTGACGGCTCAGGCACGCATTTCTTCTTCGATTGACATTGCTCATTCGGAAGCCCAACGATGGGAGGAAGAACTGCAAAACTTGATACGATATGCTCCACCAAAGGATATTTTTGGCTCATTTGCATTTGCATTGCATTTGTCACAATATCGGAACCCTGAGACGGTGGAGAAGGTGGTTAAACTGATCGCCATAACAGCTCAAGGTCATTCAGCAGTCTCTTATTCGTCTGGTTCTTATTCTAAACCCTCTTATTCCCAACTTTAAGATGGCCGCCACGTCCCTATTGAGGTCTCCCTCGTTGTTCTCTGGCTATTGGAAGTCATTATCAGCGCGAGGAGCCCCCTTGCAAGCGAGGTTGCCAAGAAAGAGATAGCAAAGCTAGCTGGTGCTCAAGTTAATAATTCTGACTCGACACCTCCGTATCCACCAGAGGCTTTCCGACTGGTCATTCGTCGGGGATTAGTGCTCTTTACGGAACACAACAACATTGCTTATATATCTCCTTCCGATTTCCGATTTATATGCGAATTGATGGTTTCTGGTGAGAGTGTCAAGTTGCTCGATATCATCTGGCCGGCGCTGACCCTACTTACTCCCGTCCATGTATAGTTGTTCCTCCTTGGGGCTCCAATAATGTGGTGGTAGTGGACATTTCCGATGCCGAATTCATCTGCGATCTCACAGAAGCCTTGCTCTATCGTGACGGTGGTGGCATCGACTCCCCTGAGTATTATAAGCTCTTGGTCGAGTTACCAGCGAAAGACGGTAAACTTCCGTCTACTAGATATATTGTGTCTCTCTTAGTGATGGTTGCCCTTTTTAGAGAATTTCAAGGCTTTTATAACGACAGGAATCGACATTCTAGTTCACAAGCAAATACAATCGGCGGAAAGGAGTGGACGGGAGCGTCACCGTGCATTGGAGCTGGTTGTCCAACTCATTAGTCTCGAACTCTGGAGTGAAGGTGCGTCCATGGGGAGGTCACATTGTGACAATAGTAAACCTTTGGCCTCTAGGTTTCTCATCCGACTTGAGGTTCTTGGATGCGATCTCTAACCTAATTCAGGCTGAAACACACGATTCGCTCATTCCCAGCGCTGCCATGAAGAAATTGGTCAAAGTTCTCGATGGGAAAGGCATGTTAGGTTTTCAACCTGGATGCATTCAAGCTCAATGTCTTTATACCGTCACAGAAAAACTGCGAAAGATAATACTGAGTGAGCTGAAGGATGCTTTTGTAGCAGCGATTTCGGACATTAGGCCAAGTGAAGACGGATTCGCTCACCTGGAAGATGCTTTGGTCATCTACGCTTCGGAACTGAGGGAATATGCCGGTGATTTGATCAAGGATATCATCCCCATCCTAGTTCAGGCGGCTTCCGTGCAACTCGGGCGTAAATCTGTACTTCAAGCAATGCTTGGCTTGCTTCGTGTATCCGGGGACGATGGTACGTCAATCCTTCGGACTTGATCTCAAATCTAATTTTGGCCCAGAAAACCTTCGAACGTCGTTCGAAACCTCTCTCGAGAGTGTGGACCTGGGCGTATTCAGTACGATTGACAGCCACGAATGGAAAATTAGCTTCATTCAGTGCCTGAGCGAATTTCTCCGCGCCAGCAGAAAATCAGCTGCGCAACCAAGGTCGACACAGTTCTCGGACCGACTGGTGGAAATAATCATTGATGCCGCCATTTGTGACTACGACGAGGACGTCTGTCACAAAGCCTTTACGCTGTCAGTCGAGCTCATAGACTATGTCGGTGCGTCTTCAGATCCTTGCCCTCGGCAGCACTATTAACGAATCCTTGGGTCTACGTAGAGTCTAAGTCTCAGAAATCGCTGCTATCACGCTTACTCGAGAAAGTTGCAGAGGATGATAGGGATGAACAAAGGAAGCGAGTCGCGGAGATCAGGATTGCTCTTCTCATGATGAAAATCGGTAGCATGCCTCGTCCTTATCTACGCCGCCTCGCATTGACCAAATCAATCATACATAGATGGAGCGCCTGAATCCTCTCAGATATTTGGGAAATACTTCAAGTCGTCCAACACCGAGAGCGGCTCATGTGAATGACATTTTCTTTCCTCTACAACGACATGATCTCATCATACTTTCAAAGATGATTTTGTGGAGCGCATGGAAACTGACAAGAGCAACACCCTTCGCCGTTCTTTAGTGTCATTCATCTCACAGCATTCGACGGCTGGCGCTGAGGGCAGTACCCCACACTCCCCTTACAGCCCCCCTGGGACACAGTTCACAGCCGAGTCACCGACTCAAAATTGGCTTTCGTCCTTACTCCGTTTGGCAAAAGACGAAGACTACAGCGTACGCAGGGAAGCCTTTGAGTGTCTTTTGACACTCACACGCCGAGGTTTGGCTTATTCCTCTTGCGCACCTAGTAACTGATGGTTAGTTCCAACACTCTCCCTTCCTCTAGCATCCACAAAAATTGATGTCCCTATTTCTCTACTCCTTGGGACGGCTTTCGGAGACTCAAAGGACCCAGATGCCGGCGTTCGGTTTGCAGCCGTCAGGTGTCTTCTGTCAGTGCTGCAGAACCCTGCTGCATCTCCTAATGGGGACACCCTTTCGTTACTCTCGTCAGGTCTGCGACAACCAACGCATGCATTTGGGCTGCTACCACTGCGGAAACTGCATACTCTACATGTAGACGAGTCGGACTCGCAAGTACGAAGAGCGTGGGCAATAGCTGTCTCGATATTGGCCCTCCGAGGTGAGTAGGACGTTCCATGAAGAAAGAAAGCATATCACTCAATCTAAACCCAAGCTCATGGACTCGAAGATGGCCCCTCGACGTTGGCTCATATATTTAGTTCAGACGTCGCCCAAGAAGTCCAAACCGCGGCACTCAGTGGCTTATGTAACCTGCATTCAAAGAATGGTAAACCATGCATAGTTCATCCTGCGATTGTCCGCATCGCTTACTGTAAAGACAGCATCACTGGCAAGACTGGTATTTTCTTCAGTATTACGCACCGTTGAAGAACGCCTACTAAATGGAGGCGACGAGCAACTACAGGATTTGGAGCGCCTTAGACTGCTCATCAAAGAGTGCAGAATCAAAAAGATACCTCTAAACTTGAACCCGACTCTTCCCATATTAGTGAAGATGGCAATCAGCTCTGAGCTGAACGACGTCTCTGATTCCGCAATGAAGGTACTCACCCAGGTTGCTAACGATACAAGTGAGTTGGCCCTTGACATAGTTTAGCAACATTCGCTAACGCGCATTGCGATAGCGACTCTTGGGCCGATACTGCTCAACATATGTCTAACCCTTACGACGGTTACCTACTGTGGCCGCAGAGCAATCCTATCATTACTGGATGACCGTGAGTGCAAGTTCAACTCAATTGCATTGTCTCAAATTTAACTTTACGCGGTTTCTCCTCTGCGAAGAAATTGACATCATCCGCAGCAGACAAGTCGACTTTGGGATTATAAACGGTGCCAACGGAATCAGAGCTCTTGACACGGCTTTAGAAATCGGAAGCGATCTGGTCAGGTCGACTGCGTTGAGGGTGCTCCTGAAGCTGTGCCGTATGAGTAAGCCAGATATTTCCCGCCGTGTGAAGTTCCTGCTGGAATACTGAGTTTCTGGTTCTCCAGGGATACCCCTTCTACTAAAAGCGCTCGCAAGGCTCAGCGGGAAGGTAATTAAAATTGCTCTTCAAGACCCAAATCCTGTCATGCAGGAGGGCGCGTTGCACCTTCTAATTGATTTGTGCCAGGAAGGTATGTCTCTCCTTATCTTCTCTGCGATTCGAACTCACATCTTTGGCAGCGGATTCATTCGCCAAGGTGAAAGCCAATCCACTGCCTTTCCTTCAGCTTCTGGGGGACAAAAGGTTAGCGCTTCCAGGACTCCAGGTGATATCTTTGATTGCGAAGGATGATCTCGGTAAGGACTTGTTTCTTGGTAGATGTGCCAAGTATATGAACCTCCTCAGCTCGGGAGTCCATTGCTTCCTGGATAATAGCCTCCGCGAATTCGAACGATAACGTCGAACATGACATCTCGGTACTAGTCTTAGAGACCCTCCTGACTGAAAGTATGCAGTGCTTTACTCTACCATCAAAGTTTACTGATTCAACCCACAGAGAGGGTCGGGTCAAAGCACTTTGACTATGTCCTTTTGCTCAAAGCTTGGGCTCTTTCCCTGAAGCCAGATCGAAATCGCAGTCGCTTCGGAGTTAAAGTTACATCTGCTCTCGTTTGTCACTACTATTACAGCATTTTCGCGCCTCAACCTACTGGACTTCCATCACAAGTAGTCGACTGGCTTACGGCTGCTGTCTTTAGTCAACATGTCTCAAAGACTGAGCTGGAAGGTTGGCTGCCGATGATAAAAGATACTCAGAATAGCACTACTACAGCAACAGCAACCCAGGAAGTGCAGATTCCACCGTAAATAGAGAATTTTCAATTCCATAAGATTTGGCACATTGCTGAATTATGAATATCACACGTCCATTTTATGAACCAAAATGAGCAAATGGAACCCAACGCCGGAACTCCTTCGTGTGAGCCTTTAGATCCTTTGTCGCATTGTGAAGCGCTTCCGCTGTGTCGATCCCAATTGGAGAGTTACCTGGATGATCACGCCGGAGAAGATGCTTGTAGAACATATCAGCCATGTAAGGCCCATCTTGGTTCGATATTGCCCTAGTTCAGAAGCATATAAATCAGATCATATCATGGACAAGCGTGCATAAGCCTACCACATGGGCCCAACTACTGCCTTGAATCCAGCCGCCACTAACGCGTGTGGAATGCCGTGAAATAATCCAAGTGATTCAGTTTCACCCAATGTGGGCTGGTACAAGCTCAGGTATGCGAGCCTATGTGACAATCGGTTGCCATCCTTGATCAGATCCGACAACTCTAATTCCATGTTGCCGACAGGGATTCTCCAACTTCCAGTACTCCAAGCGGATTGGGTGGGGCAGCTAAAGTGAACTGACGAGGCCGCACAGATATCGTTCACAACTGTTTCGGGCAAAACCTCTTTCTTCCCGTCGTGGGTGATAAAGCTAGACTCTCCAGCTGTTATATGGGTCTTGATACGAGTAAGATCTTGTTCCATTGTTAAAACGGCTTTGTCTCTGGGCTGAGTCTCGTTTCCTGCTGAGCTAAGAGTAGCAACCATTTTGAATCCGGTAGGAGGCAATGTGGAAGGGCTGAGGTCCTGTGGAAACTGGAGATAGGAAGAGATGGCGTAGTCTGACAGACAGTCAATCTCGCTTGGGTCCTCGGGATACACCCCGGCGGCATGGATGGGAAGGCCAAAGAATTTGCCGACCGGACACCACCAGATCCTTGCTAGCGAACCAGTCTTACAGCGTCCTTGTTAGCAGACGCTCAACGACACCAACATCGAGTTAATGGCTCACCTTTGGAAGTTCAAGACTCTGTAAAATGGGCTCCACAATAGCAAACCACAGCACAGAGAGAATAAACCTGAATCCATCATCCACCTCCAGACCATCATCCATCCCTGCAAAGTTGGTCAAGCTTTTGGGAATGAACTGTTTGATACGACTTTGGAGATCCGGGGTCACTGATTCAAGGATGCCGTCGACGCTGACCATTGGGATGAAACATCCTTTCGCCAGATCGATAGTCATCGCATTGAGGGAGGAGAGGCCGTTAGGATTGATATGAAGTGGAAGGTGTAGGATCGGAAGCTCCGCCCTCACAATTAGGGCGTCACTCCTGTAGCCACCAGAGCTCAAAATAATAATTGGTCCACAAGAAGTTGAGACTTGGAGCGAAGTGAATGAGGGTATTTTCAAGAACTCGTCGAACCCGTCTAGGGAACGGACCTGGGCGATGATACGCTGTCGTTCTTGCCAAGGCGATGATTGCTGGTCGCGAGAGTTTGATGATTCAGATGCAGTCCCGGGAGAACTGGTCGCCTTTACAGGGACATCCATCCCCCTCGAGACTGTGCATAGACTCTCGCAAAGCAGAGGATGCTCGGCTTTGAGTTTATCCACAGATGTCCTGAGTTGAAGAACCTGCGACCATACGCTTAGGCGACAGGTGAAAAAGAAGACAACAGCATTTTCAAAGTCGCCAGCCTCTATGGCGCACTCGACTGCGTCATCTCCTACAGTTACGGCAAATTCCGCATCCCCCCAATCGAGCTTCCCCGGCTTAACCGACGGGGCCATGAGCAGAATCAACTCGATGGTACGGCGATAAGCCTCCAGCGAGGAATCAGCGTGCACAGTCGGTGAGCACGAACCCCAGCCCCTCAGAGCTATTATTCGGTCAGGAAGAGAACCGGCATTGAATTCCGGGATGGCGTCGAATAGAGAGCCGAAAGTGGTCTCTAGGTCTTGATTCTCCGAATGATTGGCCTGGAGGAACTTCATGCGCAACCGTCGACCAAGACTTCTGAGCAACCTGAAGCGTTGTGTCTGGAAGTTTTCCGTTGGAGGCGTGATGCCTATGGCTTCTCGTGTAAAGAAGATGCTCTTTTCCAGGTCCAATGCATCCCGTGTGCGCTGATCATACCGGATTTCCAGCAAGTCCCCGAGATTGAGTAGCCGTTCGATGCTTTGGGGAGCATCTGACTCTTGGGCATTCTCGTAGGAGGAAATGGCAACCTCCAAATCCACGAAATCGCGCGAATTCAAGAAGCGCACGTGACTGGCACTCCCAAGGTTGTTGAGCCATGAGGAGTGGCCCCTCCATAAGTTACGGTTTCCCACTGTGAGGTTGAGAGCTTGTTGGTAAAGGTGAATGATCTTTGAGAGATCTTCCAGTGGAGTAGAGCCCGGAGAGCTATGCAGTGACCCTTGGAACCGTTCAAAGATGGAATACGCCAAGTTGGCTAAGATATGAGCTCGCTGGAGACTGTGCGGCGGTATCAAATTGACCGCAAGTTGCAAGAGAAATATAGATTTCTCTCTATCGTTCGCATCGTTTGTCGAATGGTACCGCTGGATGAGGTCGACGGAGTAGTTGTTGAGTAGTCTGGGATTAGAGAATTCGAGGTTAATCGCCTCTTCGCGAAGGGCTAGAGCTTGGTTTAAGTCGGCTATGTTGCAGGTCTGGTCAAACCGGCTTCTATATCCGTTAGCGAGGGCGTTCAAGACCTCTGTGCGTTCAGCGCTGTCGTGAGGTGTCAACTCGAGGGCTTCTTGACCGTAACAAATACTGTCCTTTAGATCTTGATCATTCTTCCTTCGACTGAAGGATTCCAGAAGCGCCATGAAAAGCGCTCTGGTCAACGGAGGGCGACTTGCAGGGGACGGGGTAATCAAGGCCTCCTTCATGAAATAAATGCTCCGGGAAAGGTCTTCCATGACTCCTTGAGAAGAGTTTCGAAATCTGAGGAAAAGGGCTTCCCCCAGGGATCCAGCTGTGTCTGCACGATGCGGGTTTTCCGGTGCCATCATGTCATATGCACTCTGGAAGAGGGATATGCTTGTTTTGAGGTCCTTAGATTCCCCGCTATACCTATACATCATGCGATGGAGGCTGGCGCTATCACTGAGTACCGTGGGGTAGTCGTGCTGCCACGTCTTGGGAGTTAACTCTAGCGCTTCCTGCTGGAATCGTCCGCTTTCTTTGAGATTTTCGATAATGTGAGTTTCGGAAACGTTAGGCACTGCAAACGCCCAGATTCGAAGGCTGGCCGCGAGGCTGAAGAGGGTCATTGCGCGGTGCGGGTGATATTGAGGTTGGAGTAAAAGAGCTTCCCGAAGGTTACTGATGCAGTTTTTGAGGTCCTGTAACTCGAAGTTTCCCTGGTCCGAGTGCGTAAATCGAGCAAAGAGGAATTCAGCCAAGCTATGGAGACTGTTGGCACGCTCTGGATGAGCGCTCGGCATAGAATCGAACGATTCTTCTTGTAGGCGTATACACTGGTTAAGGTCCTTTGACTCGCCCTTGACGCGAAATCGGTAAAAGAGGGACCGCGTCAGATTGTTGACAAATGCTGACCGACCGGCGTTGTAGGCGCTCAGCTCCAAGGCCCTGCTCCCATACTCTATGCTCTGGTCCAAATCTTCGTCGTGCTTCAGTGGATCGACTTTGGATCTCATGAAGAGTGCCAACGCCAAGTTGTGCAAAGATAAGCCATGTTCGGGATGAGGATGCGCTCTGAGCTGCAGCGCTTCCTTATGGTGCTCTATCGCTTCTTCCAAATGCTCCGGCTTTCCGTGGTATTCAAAAGAAGCGATAAGTGATGAAGCGATGTTGCTCAACGTCACGTCGCGACTCGAGTGATACGGGGGGAGTAATATGAGCGCTTCCCGGTAAAGCCAGATGCTTTCATCCAAGTCCTTGATATTTCCCTGCTGTGTAAATTGGGTGTAAAGCGCCAGCGCGAGGTTGTTGAGCGACTCAGGGCGATCTGGATGGGGTGCGGGGACCAATCTAATGGCTAATCGACACAGGTCTATTGTCTTGTCCAGGTCCTCTTTATCGCCTTGGCGTCCAAAACGAGCAAAAAGGGCGTTGGCCAGGATTCTTAACAATGCAGGACGATCTGGATGCTGGCGGGGAATGTCTTTCTCGGTGGCACTGCACAAGTCAATGCTTTGCTCTAGCTTTGATGTGTCGTTTGTATGTCTGTATAGGGTGACCAGCGCATCCGCCAATTCTGTGCGGCATCGAAACCAGTCGGAATGACCTTTTGAGATCAATCCTAAGACTTCTTTGTAAAGCTCGATGCTTTTGCATAGGTCCTTGGGGTTCCCTGCTTTCTCGAACATCCCGGAAAGTGTTGTTGCAAGGCCATGAAGAGAAGATGACCGGGCAGGATGGTCTTCAGGTGTCAAGCTGCATGCTTCTTCGTGGAGGGTGATGGCTTCATTCAAGTCCTTGGTGTCACCCTTGTGCTTGAAGCGCGTGAAAACAAAACGCCCGAGAGCGTTAAGCGAGGAGGTGCGATTGTCGTAAAGAGACGAGGGAACCAGCGCGAGGGCGTCACGTTCGAAGGAAATGCAATGCTCCAGATCTTGCAAGTCACCTTTGTGCTGGAAACGGAGAAACAAGGAGTGGGCAAGGTTTCTGAGGAGTGATGAGCGCCCGTAACTGTTCCTGGGGAGAAAGGAAGCCTTGGTACGAGAATTCAAGTGCGTCAGCACTCTTTCATGGGGCGGGGGACTTGGGGATACACTCTTATGGTCGACCTTCAACCATTCTTCCAGAGCAAGTGCGGCCATCTCAACAACGCCCATGCCTTCCCTGGCGGCAGAGGATAGTTTCTCGTGTGGGTTGACAATATCGTCATCCCACCTTACAGCATGCTCTATACCAAGAATAAGAATGAGCGTCATGACTGTACCACCTGCTCGTTAGATCGAGAGGACGCACTGTTAAGTTGAAGCTCATGTAGATGATTTTCATCCGTTCCCGTCCTTCGTTCAACGTAGCTCCCTAGCAAGGAAAGGAGATCTTCGCCGTCATTGATGAGCTCAGTTGGGTTGGTTCCATTGGTCACTGGAACTGTTGCAGACATGCCAAGAGCAGAAAGTGGACGCAGAAGTACGAGGTAAGTATATCTAACGATTCAGGCGATGAAGGTGTAATGGAAGGTCTGCGAGGCTGTACACGAAACAATGACTAAGATATGACATACAATATGTTTATGGCCAATGCGTGGCACAAATTGGATGTGTCCAAGGATCCTCAAATGTCGACTCCCCGCCGAATCAGAATGTCCGAGGTGGCAAAACATTTCAATGGTGGCAGTTGGACCGCATAAATCCAACGATCTAAAAAGAAATGCAGCAAGGACAAGGCAAAAATAACTTTTAGCCCACCGCGAGGGTCGAACTCGCAGCCTTCAGATCGCTTCGCTCCGCCAAGGATAAGAGTCTGACGCTCTATCCGATTGAGCTAGGCGGGCGATGAAAATACGGACAGGCATGCCTAGATCACCGGCGCGTACCGTACCAAGCCAAGGTGGTTGGTTGTCCTTTGTCCATCACCGTGCCGTAATATATCAAAGGGAAATGATCAGCGCCCCCATCTGTTTCAGCATCAGCTAAGTACCGCTGGACCCTGTGTTTTTAGTCTTGGTGGTGTGACATGTGGTCGTTATGGCCGCCGTCGATAGTTTTTTTTTGGAAAGGTTAGGAATGGTAGGCAATGGTCATATCACTTTTTTCTCCCCAAACTCTACCCAGTGTCCACCGGAGCCGAAGCAGCCCCACCTCGACGGGACGTCTTGTGTGGAGGTACTTTTCTGTATCCTCTGGGATTCACTCAAGCTACCCCCCGACTCTGGCGCGATAGATATTGATTCAAGAAAATTTCTTCAACTTGTATCCTCACGGACGCCGTTCTCATTTCGCGGCCTGCTCGGCGAGCATCCCAGTCATTGCAATCTCCGACTTCCACTCGCTTCGTCCCTCCTGACCTTTGAAAGGTCCCAAAGAGAGAACAGTCCTTACGCTACACCTATACAGCGTGCTTCTCGCCATGTCCTCAGTTCGAATTGACGACCGCGATGCATCTATTGCTTACTCTATTCCAACGAACGGACATCATTGGAGCGACGAGGGATCAAGTACGTCTCATTCTGGTACTTTACGACTCACCCAAACCAGAGGAGCAACTGCCCGGCTCACCTTTGAAGGTGACTGGTCTCGCATTTCTCAGTCTCTGACCGAGCTCACAATATATTCAAGGTACTCGTATCGCCGTCTACGGCCTCATCTCCCCCCAAGGGGTAGGTTCGACCCCTGTCTCGAGGTACAGCGTCGACAGCGGAGCAGTTACAACTTTCCGCGCAACAGAGACTTCAGAAAGACAGAGTCAAGCCCTATTCTACGACTCCGGAATTCTTCCTGCAGACACGCACACTCTTTTTGTGACAAACGAAGCTGAAGGATCGTTCTTCTGGCTAGACTATCTTTTGGTCACACCCACTCCACCTGTGGTTCAAGACCCTGAACCCGAGCCCGACACGGCACCTGGTGTGTCGACCCCAGTGGCCAACCCGCCCAACCCTTCGACTCCCGTCAGCCCGCCTGCCAGCAATCCGCCGGCTCTGAGCACGCCCGTCAGAGGGAGTGCGGAGCCAACGCCAGAGCCCAATGAAGGACAGTCGTCACTGGAGTCAGTAGCGACGAACGCAGCGGTGAACACTGTGATTGTGACCACAGGCCCCGGTCAAAGTATTGACGGAGCCCAAACTGGTGTCTCACAAAGCGAAAGTCCTCCGGTTGGAGCGATTGTGGGTGGGGTATTGGGAGGAATGGTTGTTCTTGGGATCTTTATTCTTGCCTTCGTGTTTCTGCTCAAGAGAAAGAAGAAGAAAACTTCCAGCGGAAGGTAAAGGCTGTCCATTCATTTCCCTTTGCGCTGTCGTTGACGTTGATCCCCTGGTATCTTCAGAATGGGAAGCTCAGCTTCACGCGCCGATGGTGCACAACATTACCCCATTCTCCGATAGCACTTGCTACATGTCTTCAAACGCGAGTTCGTCTGGACAACCGTCGGCTATTGGTCATCAAACCCAGATGTCCATCGGAAGCTCTGCAGTTGACAGCACGACAAACACGTATTTCACGAACCAGGCGTACAGTGGGTTCCAGACAATTCCGGAGGACCTACCTCCAGGCTACACGAAGATGGGTTAGTCGTGTGTGGCCGTAAGATCGACTGTTTGATTTCATGGGATTTTTACTTATCCCCTTCTCCCTTTTCTGAACCGTTTCTTTCGTTACCCCTGCACAAATCCTTGGGTTTACAACACCTTACATACCGCATCAAACCCGGGCCTTTCACTCGTTTCAAGTTCGCTCCTTCAACCTTTTGTGGCGTACCCAGTGTCAGTAGACATCCCATATCCCTTCCATTAACACTATTCAATCAATCCACATGTAATACTACCATTACAGCGGCCATTCTGGTAAAATATAGTCAAATACTTACCTTGTTAAAGACTAAAATCAACGTCTTCGTCTTGGCCTTTTGGAAAATGGTTTCGTAAGATGTACATTGACAGATCAATCAATCAGGCGGCGCGCGCTAATGTCAGCTTGGACTTGCAATAACCTGCGAAAAAGAGCGGCGAGAAACTGAGATTATGTAGCACTTCAGCTCAGTGAAGCCTTCTTATCTTGTGACCGTAATCACCGCCGGGAGTTGGCCGGGTGTCGCTGTCTGGAACTTTTTTTTCTTCCATATGATTCAAATGCTCAACCCGTACATGGTCCAAGACATCCCTCGAGCCTTTCCCCCAGACGTCCACTCGTTTCGAAGCCTTTCCACTCTTTCCACTCTTTTCTCCCCTTGGCCTCACCAAGGCGCTATTAGCGCTCTACAGTCTCTACAGTCTTCTTATTTTTTCCTAAGCGCCCACCACAGTTCCGTTTCAAATTGAGAATCGACTCTTAGGCTCCATGGCCACTCCATATCGAATCGATGATCGGGACACATCCGTCGCATACTCTGTACCAATTTCAGGGCATCACTGGACCAACCATGACTCAAGTACATCCCACAGCGGGACCGTGCGCTTGACGCGTACCAGAGGTGCTACTGCTCGTGTCAACTTTGAAGGTAAGCATCATATTCATGAGCACTATGACATTGGAGCTAACCTTCAGCACAAGGCACTCGCATCGCTGTATACGGCCTTATCTCCCCAAGAGGAACTGGAGAAACTCCACTGTCAATGTATAGCGTAGACAGTGGAGCAACGACGAGATACCTCGGCACTCAAATCGAAAGCACACAGAGTCAGGTTCTATTCTACGACTCTGGACCGCTCTCAGCTGGATCGCATACGTTGTTCGTCACCAATGAACAGGAATTGGACTTCCTTTGGCTTGATTCTTTTATGATCACCCCAAATCCACCTGCACCCCCTGAAGTTCCCAGCGCCCTGCCAGTGCCTGCGCCTGTTCCTTCTCCAGAGGCACTTCCAATTCCCAGCAGTGCCCCGGTGTACATAGAATCCGTCCCATCCCCAGTGGCTACTCAAGTCCCTGTGGGTACGAATAGACCCAGCTCGCCCACTCCATCGAACGACGGGCCTTCGTCAAGTTCCGACGCGTCTGCCATACCCCGGCCTTTTGTCAACGAAGTCTTTATAACCACTGGAGGTGGCAATGCGGGCGGAAGCCCATCTCTGACCGCTAAAGACGCGAATGCTGTGCCAGTTGGCGCGATAGTTGGAGGGGTTCTGGGCGCTCTGGCTCTCATTGGAATCTTACTACTCGGATTTGTCTTTATGAAGAGGAGACAGAGGAAATCTCGCTCTGACCCTTATCCTCCTCCGAGTCACGCATTTATACATGGTATGTATACCACATTCATCGCGATCAATTCAATGATGCTCACTTTTTTGTGTCCTGCAGGCGGTCAAACTCCATTCACTCAGCTGAATGGCAGTGGTCCAATGACGTATCACGCGGTTCACGGATATGCCTATGGCCCTCAAGGTACACCATCTGCCAGCCAATATCAGCAGCAGAATTTATCTTCGGGCAATGCACACTCTACGTACTCTCTGTGATGAGCCGTTCTGCACGACATCGGGTCACCCAGATTTTACGCGCTTCCATCAGTCTGTATGTGCATGTATTATGTAAAGCATTCAGTCGTGCAAGTGCATCAGCAAACGTATCGAAACAGTTATAATGCCCGCAGATGTGTCTCGGACAGGTCATACGGCCAACAGAGTTTCGATGCGACGGCTACCTTTACTATAGCGCCAAGGTTCAAAGTGGTGCGCCCCTATCATGCACGTGTTGTGTCGCGTTCAAGTCACGCGTCGGGTCTGTGCGAGTTCCCATAAACACCATACAACCCGCCAAGGACCAATACTCTAGTTAAATCGATTAATAGATACAATCATTAACGTTACATCCATAAGTATGTTTCGTAGGTCATCCAGAGCCAATATTGCTGGCATCGTCCATATTATAACGCGTAGGTTACATGCCAACGACAGACGCATAGCCAAACGACGACCCTTCTAAGCCTCTAGCGACGAGCGCAAATTGCTGAGCAGCTTCTCTGGTTTTCTTCAAAGCTCTTGATCTGTATGTCCCAATCAAAGAATTAGTAAACTTCTAACGAGCGCAGTGAACGAGGGATACGTACGCAATGATCGCCTTGGCGAACTTCTCCTTTGTATCTGGTCCGGCTTTGGTTTGCACAAAATCATCCTGTGCGGCAATCCATCAGCAAATGCTTTTTGAACATTGTTAGCACATACCGCGAACAAGATCTCCTGGGACCACCTCCCTATAAGTCCTGCCCCTCCTTCCAACCCAGTCGACCTACTCATCAGTGTCCCAAGCATGTCGATGAGGTTGGGTACAACGCTCCGCGGTGCAACTCCTGCGATACCTTGCAAAACAGCTCCGGTTATCGCCCGTCCATGCGATGCTAAAATCGCGTTCTTGTGAGTGGTGAGCTCTTGCGTCAACGAGCTTCGATGGATGAGGTTCGACTACTTCACGATCAGCTACAGATGAAAGACAATTTGCGTGTGCACTCACCATAAAATTGCACGCCGATACGAGGGAGTACCGTTCTTGTAACGACATGGCCGAAATGGCGCACTGTATCAACGCGTCCAATAGTCCAGGTGCGAAAGTGTAAAAGACTTTTGTGAAATCTTGGGCACCCTGTTGGGAAATCATTAATGACCAGAATGGCAGTGAAACCAGCCTTCCGCACCCTATCCATGCAGGAGAAGAACTCTTGGACAATGTCCGGATTCTGTATGAGCCACATAAGCCTTAATGTACAGCCTCAGGTTGGAAGAGAAGGACTCACAGATTCCATCGCACCCGGAGGAGCAAGTATCGTCAACCCACACTGCACTAACACTGGAAGTACGTTCGCCACGATTACCTGAGCCTCCTTAGCTGGCACAGATTTCGTCAGGAGGGACTGAGATGGTGGATTGAGCTGGGCAATCAATATAGCAGCCAATGACAGCCATGTCGCAGTCAATTGTCTTTGCGCGGCGACACAGATAGTTTCGAGGAGAGGACCTGCATCCAGCGAAAGTAGGGTCGTGTCGCTGGGAAGGCACGTGATGGACTTGAAAAGGTCGCTTAGAGCCTACAAATATGTCAGTCAATGCTAACCAGCTAACCAACAAGTCGAGAAACAAGAACCTACGTGGCTGATTTCTGCATCGACAGACCAAATCTCGACGACGTTTCTAATGCTCACGAAGATATCTTCCCTGAGTTTCACGATTCTAGGATCCTCGCGCGCAATTTTGATTTGCTCGGTTTCGGACACGGTTTCAGCGCTCTCCTCGTCGTAGTACAGTGACTCATTGGTCCGTGTCAGCCCTTTTGCGATACCGGAGAGGATCTCGAGTTGTAGGATAACTGCATTTCTGGCTTCGTCGGGAAGCTGGCCGGAAGCGTTTGAGCATCGACCCCTTGAATACGTAATATGTGCTTACGATGCCAGCGTTCTGGATAGCCGTTATTAGTTTTTGAACGATAGGGCTTACAATGACCTCTACAGGGGGAATCATCTCCGCTGGGGGAAGTGCTTGGATAACGCTCGATATTGACTGCAACACTTTACTCCTCTCAGAATCCTGTATCACTCGTGAGTATATATCGGTCAAATGAACCCAACGATGGCTTACTGGGATGTTACTGAGGTTATCATGAAGTCGCCCAAACGCCGCAATGTGAGGAGCAAGAGCCTTGCGGTTGGCATCGCAGATGTTCTTGAAGGCAGTAGCGGCCTGTAAGCACAAGGCTTGGTCGCTCAGTGCAGTCACGACGTAGTTGAGAACGTTCGTAAGGAGATTAGAATCGGTCACGACGCTTGTGTTCTTTGAGTAATTAGCAAACCAGGTCGAATATGATCCTAGAGGCGATGTTAAGTCTCTGACCGGTAGGTTAAATAGAGTTACCTACCGATCAAGCTCAGCGTGGTTCTCCTCAAACGATTGTGACCGCTAGTCGGAAATTTGCCAAGGACGTCTGCACTGAAGAGCGTAGCTAGTTCCGGAACAGCGTCTGGCTCAATTGCCTCCTGTATGGACATGATGCAATGTAGCGTCGCTTCGATTTCCTGGATTCGTGTCAGCATGTGGGCATAGAACGAATGTTGTCGACGTACCTGCCAATCCTGTAGCGGATCGGACAAGCGTCGAACGACGTCGTTCACATAGAAAGTCATCATATCTTGGCGGAGCACGTAGTATCTGAGTGTAGCAGTCAAACAATGAAGCTGGCGCGCAAATGGGAAGACGTACGCGTTGATCAAAGTATCGCCGACATCTCGTCGGTATCTACACCCCAAAATCAACACGGTCTCGCACAACATAACGTTTGAGTCTTACACGTTGAACTTTTCGAGTTGATCTTGAGAACGGTCAACACAGATGCCACGAATTATGGGTAGGCATACCTTTAGACCATCCACATTGCGGAGGAAACGCGACCTTTCGTCTTAGAATTTGCACCAAATCGATGTATGCGGATTTGGCCATTTCTACCTGAATAGGTTCCTTCCTGGGTGGCGGGGGGACGTCTTCGGCTTCTTCTTCTTCATAGTCTGTCGTCCAGAGCGCCTCCTGAAAGAAGTACCAAAATCCAAGGATGAGCTCGCTTTCGTCCTCGTCTACGCCATAATAACCTGGCAGCCCAGTATACGCCAGCATCAACTTGAGAAACGTGTGTACTAGCTGTGATCGTGTCCTTTCTGCAGTGATAGGTGTTTGAGATGCGATGTTTGCGGCGAGATAGAGAGCAGAATGATCCCCCAATGCAACCAGAAGCTTGCAGGCGGAGTGAGAAAGCTCGTCAAGGTCGCCCTTGTTGACAATCGCAGTTCCGACGGTATCTGCCCATAGGAGCAGTGGCTCTGTAAGAACTTTGGTCCCCGCCCCGTCAGATAATGGCGATTTGGATAAAACCTCTTGAAGCGTTTCTGACGATGCGAGGAACAGTGGCTCGTTGCTTTCCGCAAGGTCCAACAAAGAAATGAGGATGGGAATAAATGGCGTCAAGTCGTTGGCGGGGAAGATGTTCATCCAGGCTTGTAGGGTGTGTAACGCCGCTTGAACTTGGATCAGGGGAACATCGCGATTTATGGAGGACGAAATCGCTTGAACCACCATCGGAGTGGCATCGAGAAGACTTTGCTGCATCTGGGCCCTAAAAGTCGAATTGGTGGATACTTCAAGAAAAGGTTGCACCTGGGACTCACTTACTTGCGCCAACGAGATCGGCACTCCCAAGTTCCTCAGCAACGATGATTAGAAATTGGTGTATCCTGTCGGCCGAAACACTATGTTCAGAGAAGCCGTTAACACAGGCGAGGATCCACAGTGGCCAACGCGAGGGGTGGCCTGGTGCAATCTTCAGGGCGAGGGATGTGAGCTATTTATCCAGTTACTTCATAAGTATATATCCCTGGTCAATCATCGAGGAATACATACGGCGACAAAAAGCTTTCTCAAGATAAAGTTTGGCCTACCAATCGCTGCCGAATGCGCTGACAACTGCACTAACAGGTCTCTGAGTGACTCTGCATGCTCGTTGGGGAACGTATCCCTGTGGCATATGTCAGATTTCGCTGTGCAAGCCAGGAGAAACACGCACCAATCTCTCGCGACCTTCACCTGGGCCGTGTGGGCCCCAAAGAACTGGACGTTCTGATCGTCGTGATTCAGAAAAGGGATAACGAGCCCCCAGGCCTCTGGTCTTTTCTGCATTTCAAACAGCTCCTGCTGCTGTCTTTTGAGATCATCTGGAGAGGCTGTCGCTGCCGAAGGGCCATATGCTTGCTGAATCAACTGTTTTCGAGCGGGATGAGAGCAGTGTCGAAAGGCGGCGGCTAAGACTGACTTGTGCAGCTCTTTCAACGTCAAATGTTGATAAAGAAGGTAGAAAATCCGCCATTGGAATAGTAAACAAGGACTAGAATCGTAAAACGACAGGGTATTGGGGAACCTGGACACTGCTCAGTGCTCAGCGTTTCTGAGTCTATCTCCGATTGAATATGTCGTATCTCCGTCTCAAATATTGCTGACGTACTACTACTACTGCAACCGTTGTGCGACAACCTGCAAGAGACCCGCACTTCAAGGATTTCTGTCTATTGCACTCATTGTACCATATGGCGCCTTTCAGTGTCCCTTGAACCATAGAATTTGAGGAGACTTCATATTTAATGGCGCTGGGCTCCGGACGGCTTGGTTTTGAAACCGCAATATTAGTTTCTATCAGGTTCGCCATTAAATGATTAGTGCTTGGAAAAGACTAACATTTCCTTAGACTCATTCTTATACTCGGCTGCCGGAAATATGTACTCAGAACTGTACATTCGACTCTGAAAACGTTGTCTGTACCTCACAAAGTTCACGGCAGTGAAGTGGAACTTGGAGAGCTCCCACTTCCAACTACGCATACGCCCAAGTCTGCGGGGTTTTCTGCTAATCCGATCGCCCTGCATTCCAAAGTCTCAGGAACAGTTTTTGCTTGGGCATTTGCGGAATGCTGCATGATGTTCGCCCTCCTTGTTCTGCAGGGAATGAATGTATTCACCCCTCGGTTAGTTGGTTTCTATTGATATATGACTGGAGGTTGATATGTTTCCATAGCACAAGGTTGGTCAACTGGAAGTTTTCGGTGCTTTCTCTTGTTGGAACTATCCTTGTTATCATTCCATCTTGTATCAGTTTTCTTCTGGCTCTCGGCGGAAAGACAGGTTAGTCCTAATAAACATTATGCCTTCTTCGCTACTGAACAATGGATACAGAATCACTGTCTATCAAAACCAGCTGTGGCCCCCGCTTCTTATTGAATTCTCTCCCGATCATACTCTATTTCATTGCTCTGTCATTTATTCCGCTCCCTGAAGGGCTGACCTCGCCCGACTTTACAACAAAGATTTTATCCCGCCTAATTGTTGTCGGTACAGTTGTACTGGGCTTGCTGTCTGGGGTTGGGGCGGTCAACAATTCTTGGACATATCTGCCGTTCTTAGCCCAACGAAGGTATGATCAATGATATATAACCAGCTTGGCGGATACGGTGGCTAATGCGTTTCCTAGCACATGTCCGACCGATTCCGAGATTCAAGGCGCAGAATATTCCTTGTCGAGCGTCCGGAGCGACCTGGTCCAGAAAAGAAAGCAATTGGCTAAGGCGAGCAGCACAGAATCGCAAGGATCCTGGTTATCCCGCGTTGGTACCTCATTAAGAGGCGGAGATGACTGTAAGTTAGTACACTCCTGACGACGCTCATGGTGACATATATCGGTGCAGTGTCTCAAGAGATCAAGGGCCTCGAGTCGCTCGAATACCAAATGGCCAAGAATGTAGAGTCTCTGAAAGCCCGGAAGGATAGCCTCGCATATGGTGCTACATGGCAAGGGAGCATAGTCAATTTAGCTGGGCGGGTCTTTGCAGTTTATTGCGTGACTCGCATTTTGAGTGTGAGGGGTCAATATATTCGCAAGGAAACAATCGCTAATTGTGCAACAATCACAGTGTCTCTATAACCTGATAACCCTGCCCTCCCAACGGTCGAAGTCAACCTTGAATTATTCTGATCTTTTATCCAGTGCCCTGGCATATGGGTTCTCGCATCTCTCTTCCTCAACAATTCAACTTGAGGACATCGCCTCCTTCTCACGTCAATTAAGCCTAGTCCTGGTGGGACTGATCATCGTCACGAGCGTTCGATATGTTCTTCGTGGTGTCGCTCGGGTAGGTTGATTATGATACATCGACCATCTATGCTTGTGTTGATATATGTCAAGGTGTTGCGCATCTCCAGTCGAAGCCTGGGTGCTTCCTTGATGATGCTTGTTTTAGCACAGATCATGGTATGACTTCTGTCTGCTACTCAACTTGTTGGCGCTGATAATTCTGACAGGGGATATACCTATTATCAACCGTTGTACAAATGCGTTCCTCCTTCCCACCGCCGCCTGAGCCAACCGATGGTTCTCAAGAAAACGCTGTCAATTTATTTTCGACAATACCGGAGTACGAGCTTTTTGGCTCCCTTTTCGACTGGACCTTTCTTTTGGCCGCTTTTATGTATGCTTTGCTTCGTTGGGCTGCTGAAAAAATGAACGCGATCGGCGACGATATCTAAACAATAATGACAGCTGTAAATGCCCTGGTGTCACTCGGAATTGAAGCAGCATCTCGGACACTATACGTTTCTCAGTCTGTCTCGCTGTCTCGACCTTTGACTCAACGTCAATTGCTGACCATTGGCCACTCGCTATGTGAGTCGCCAGCCATCCTTGCTATAATGGCTACAGTTTCTCCGTGCTATCTCCGATAGCCTCCAGGTCTCTTTCGCAGCTGTTGATTGCGAAGCCTTCGCAATTCTCCGCAAGCTGTTCGGATTCGGGAAATATAAAATTTCGATGGGTGCCAAATTGCTTGAGCGATCGTTCGAGATTCGTTCCTTGTTGTGTACTTGTGTGGACCCGAAAATCGGTAAGTCCCCCATGCTTCATTGGTTACGATTGGTATGAAACGAACGGCAAGCAAACGCGGTTCCCAGATCAGGGTCTCCGATCCCACGAAATCATATGCTCCGTCGTTCCCTCAAGACAACCCAAGACAAAACCGTTACATACATGCCTCAAGTCGAGTGAGAAAATGCGGACCAAATGCCTCCAAATGCAACTTTTCCGTCGCCATCTCCCAAGATCTTTACCACGAGGATAGAGAAGGATCAAGGTCAAAGGCACCGAAACCCCGACCAGAACTGGCAAAGAGTCCTATCAGTGATTCAATGATTTCTGATTGAACCCTACTGACCCTACACAACGGTTTCACCCTCATAACTCGCTCTTATTTAACCAGGGAGAAGGTTGTTTTCGCCATGGGTCCACCATGGCGTTACTAATTCCTATCGTAGGCGTCAATTTCACCAGCGTCGCCGTCGAGAGCCTCCTGTATGGCGTCTTCCTCCTCCTCTCCGCCATATCCTTCTACCTCCTTTTCACGAAGGAAAAGCTCAGCGATCGACCAAGAAGCTCGAGGTTTTCTGCACTCACTACACCCCTTATTCTCGCCAACATTGTCATTACAACTGCAGTCACTGGGGTACGGTCTGTCTCTTTGCGCCTGCATCACATCTTCTAATAGCGTACTACAGCACTGGGTGCTAAGTCTTGTCAGAACCGTCGATGCTCACCTTCGCTTCAACAATGGAGACACGCCGCAAGAATACTTAGAAGACTTGCGCAGACCAGTGTTTTTGGCGTCGACCGCTATCTTGATTGTTACCCTCATCACCGGGGATTGCATAATGGTCAGCGACCTGCCCTGTTGTACACGCTGCATCCGAACTAATTCCAGGCTGAAAGATCTATCGCCTTAAAACGGTCTTCAAGTACAATCGCTCGACAATAGTGTTTCCCCTCTGCTGTCTATTCGGGTTCATTGGTGCGTGAGGGGTGTCTACATGTTTTACAGTACAATTGACCATCATTTACGACTAGCTTGCGGTATCGGCACAGTCTTCCAGTTCAGCAAGCTTTCCTCCGAACACAACGTGTTTCTGGCGTCCATTGGAATCGTCTTTACATTCATGTGAGCTTTTCGCTCATGGTTCGAGACACTTGGACTGATCCTTTTTGACAGTACCAACGTCTTCTGTTCATGTGAGTGAAGATGACTATCGCTTCTTCGACGTGCCGAGCTCAGCGCCAATTTAGCTTTTATCGCCTTCAAAATCCACCGCGTTAACTCAGCAGCGACAAACTACAATGGCCAAAATCTAGGGGTAGGCACCTCCCGTGGTTCGCGCGATGTGCGTTTTTCTAATCAGTCTCTTCTCATTGTACTAGTCCATCACCGGAATTATCGTCGAAAGTGCGGCGCTATATACGTAGGCTTCACACATCCATCACAAGCGAAGTTTAAGGCTGAGGCAGATTCCCTTTAGCTCGTGGACTATCATGTTAATGGCGGCGTTTCTGGCCGGGTCGAACTTGGTTTATGTCTTCGCTGACACCATATCTGTCATTACTGGGATTTCTTTCATGCTCATCAACGTCCGCATCGGACTGGGATGGGCAATTGACCTTGCAAAGTCTTTGGAGAGGTCCACCGCGCACAGCATCTCTCTTCGACCCACGAACGCAAGCAGCGCCATTCGATCAGTTGACGACAGAAGGACGGCCAATTATCAAATGCGCTCCCTTACGGTTCACGTCGAGCGGACGGTAGTGAAGGAGTCGTCGGAGGATGGTGTGTCGCCAGGTGTGGACTTGCACGGATCCCTGCCAGCTAAAGAGCTGGAATCGGTCTCTGATCGGGCATCGTCGAAGCAGACCCACGAGCGGAAAGGATATATCTGAGTGTAACTTTCGAATGGACTAAAAATATCTGTACAAGGGACTGTAATTCTAACACTAATGCCCAACTCATCACAGTCGTTCAAAAAGGACACATCATGTAGCCTAGTTTATCTTTATCTTTCTCATCCAACTGCAACTACCGCGTGACATGCAATGTAACTGTTAACAAGGATAACCGGAAAGTCGGTGTTGAGATTTGGGCTCTGGAGGATCAATGGACAATGGACGTAGAAATTTGTGTTTTCCTTGCGGTGTCATTTTTGGCCACGCGGAAGCAAGGCAATCTCGGAACCAAAGTCCGTGAAATTTGCTCTCCCTTTTCTCGCAAGATGCAACCGTGTGGTTTGACATGTTTGAGCTTCTCATCCATGTGGACATTCCTTAAAGGGGCTAATCGACAGCTCATGAGCCTAATTTAGCCTCGTTACGCGTACATTGGCAGCTGTAGGTCGCGCCCTAGACGCGAGTCGGGGTCCTCCTCTAATCGTCCTTGAAACCCGGATCTGCAACGTGAACGTGAAGGCAAGATAAAGACTACAGCTGACTTCGGCCTGTTGCAGGCTCTTGTTTGTAAGGTAGCAGAGCCGCTGGCGCTATCTTACGAATTATGATGCCTTCATGAACAAGATGTGGAAGCAGATATCCGGTTCAGAACGAAGCTTCGTCAGAGTTTTCTGACACAGGGTGGCAGGACCGATATTCTTTGGTCATAAAATCGTGAACGGATCGAGGAATAATAATTGGATATTGTTACGATATTCTCGGCCGAGTAATATCGATTAACGATTGTTTCCAAAAAATCCAGTGAGACAATCGAAATAAAATCAGACCCTTGATTTTGCCACTGTATTCCTGATGGAGTATCGTAAAGGAATCGAGAGTTCGATTGTCCTGCCGGGAACCCAGCTGGAGAATCGAAATATAATCGAAAGGGCTGATGCCCTTGGCATATTGGTGCTCTAACCACCGGCATTCTGCGGCATCAATGTCGTTGGACCAGTTGAGGCCCAGAGGTGAGTAAATGACTGTAAATGAATGTTACAGTGATGCCGGCGGTGGGAGCACCGATATGCCAAGGGCATCAGCCCTTTCGATTATATTTCGATTCTCCAGCTGGGTTCCCGGCAGGACAATCGAACTCTCGATTCCTTTACGATACTCCATCAGGAATACAGTGGCAAAATCAAGGGTCTGATTTTATTTCGATTGTCTCACTGGAATTTTGGGAAACAATCGTTAATCGATATTACTCGGCCGAGAATATCGTAACAATATCCAATTATTATTCCTCGATCCGTTCACGATTTTATGGCCAAAGAATATCGGTGCTGCCACCCTGTGTGATTCATCTTTTGTCGTTCCGTAACACTGCAGAAACTAAAAGAAGCGAGGTTTGATGTCACATCGGCTTCCTATGCAGGCCCTGAAACAGAGTCAACAAACCTCGACAGATAACGTCAGCCCTCATAGGGGTGCATGGCCTGGACCTCCTCAGCGTCGCGTCCACATGCTGCAATTCACGAAATACTCACTTTTCTACGCATACTCTCTGAATTTCATGTTAACTCCGGACTTTGTCAGCTCTGTAGAAACAGTAGGTAGCATCTGTAACTATGCTTACTACAACCACACATATACCTTAGTAGTGCCAGGTTATGTTGAGATTGTATATCCGGCGGGGCTGGCGGGGCCGCATCCATTGTGGCGGCCTAGAGCGGCTATTGCGCCCAATGCCTTTTGCGAGGCCATAGCTGGCGATAGACGCGTCGCAGCAACCGTGTGGCAGGAATACTGTTGGCTCTGGTAACCGGCTTCTGTGTGTATTTTTGGCAAAAGATCTGAGGATCACGAAGGATACGAAGCGCAACGACGCGATCGTGAGTTCCGGGCCCCGCGAAATTCAAAAAATTGACGATGGTATGGCGTTTAAGAGCGTGAGGGACAACGAAGCTGATTTTCTTCACCTCCAGCTCTGTGACTTGGTCGTTGTTCATTCTTTTCTCTTTCTTATCCTCCGTGGCTAGTCTACGCGTGTTCTTCTTCATTCTTCCAAATTTCATCTTTTCAAACCCTTATCCACCGATTCGATCATCCGGAATGGTTCAGCTCAAGGTCAACCGCTTTGTCAGTTTCTTTGCGCTCATTGCATGCGTCGCACCGATCTCTGCGGCTCCAATCGCGAAAGTTAGAAGGCAGATTCAGTTCCCCGAGCTTCCGTAAGTCGTCCTTATTGTCGTGCGAGGTATGAGCGAAGCAAGCAGTAATCTAAAAACATCGTCCCGCGATTGTTAGGTTCGAGCAATTTCAAATTTCCTCGACGCCGGGTGGAACGGCTCAGCAAGAAGCGGCCGCAATCTTCATCGACCCATTCAATGGTGTTGATCTTGCGACCCTCGATGACTCCGTCGAAAAGAACATCGCTGCCATGCGGACGACCGCGGAGGACGCTGAAACCGACCTCTTCAATACTGCTATTGACGCTGCCTCTGGTGCTCAGAAGTCTGCTTTGGAGGTCGGAAAGACTAAGAACAAGGTCTTGAAGCATACCGCCTTCTTGCAGGTATTCAAGATTAGGGTGCGCCTCGTCCTTCTTCCGAAATCGTAGCGATTTTCAGACCGAATGTGCAGCTCGCTAAGGCGCAGGCTTCTGGAGCGGATACCGCAGACATCCTAGCGGACATCACATCCAGAGAGTGAGTCCTTTGTTCCATGACGCCGTTGTCAGGTTAAATTGATGCTCTATGAAGAACCAAGCTTAACAAGAACAGCGCAGCAGACAAAGCCAACGCAGGTAAAGCGTCAGTATCCCCAGTCAGTGGCGCTGCACAAGCTTCCTCCCCAGTCTCCCCAGTCTCTTCTGGTTCCACTGGTTCATCTGCTCCGAGTTCTTCAATTCAGACCCCCCAGAGTGTCGCGTCATTCAAAGAACTGCCGTAAGTAGTGACACCGACACTCAACAGACCAGACCTAATTCGCCTGAATACAGTTACGCCCAATTCCAAGTTTCTTCCACCGGAGGAGGAACCGCGGCAGAGGAGGCCGCTGCTCTCTTTTTGGCTCCTTTCCAGGGTACTAACCTCGCCACGCTTCCAAAATCCGTCGAAGACGCCCTCGCTGGCATGCGTGAAGTGGCCGAGGCCGCTGAACTCGACTTGTTCAACCCAGCCATCGACCAAGCGTCTGGAGCTGAAGGTGCGCAAGGTCTAATTAATCTGCCGATAGACTTTCGCTGAAATTTATCTTCCATCCAGCTGCTGCCCTCGATGTCGGAAAGACCAAGAACAAGGTCCTCAAGCACACAATCTTCCTGCAGCTGTTCAACATCAGACTTGCCAAGGCACAGGCTGCTGGGTCAGATACTTCTTCGATCCAAGCAAGCATCACCGAGCGCCAGACGAAGCTCTCAACGAACATTAATCTTGACCGAGCGAACCGAGGAAAAGCTTCGAAATCTGTTTCGTTCTAGAGATGGACATGAGATGTCTTTTGGTCCTTTTTTATTGTTGTAAATTACACTCAATCATTCATTTGTTTCTCCTTTGTTTTTGTAGAGTTGATGATCGAGCTTTCAGAGATTTAGAAGAGGGGTATAGGTCGACCGAAGCCGGTAAGCTGAACAAGGGTAAGGAGAAGCCTGACTGTAAAGCCTTGGGAAAGTATTATATCTCCGACTGAATTAACAACACTCTACGGCTACGGGACAATCGCGGCATGGGCCTTTCCACCGCAGCGCAGTGCGAACCATAGTTTCGCAGCTGGAATATGAGCTGTATCTCAAGTCTATTGAGGTACGCCCTATTAGAACCCCTTCTTTCACAAATAATCAAACAGCAGCCCAGAGCATTCCGGCAGAAGAATCGGACACCACTGGCGAGAACCATATCAGTCTCAGCGCGATGATCGAAAGAATTGCTCGAACAACTTCGCGCGTCTGATCCTCGGTAGATTCACCCTTCTCGGGTGTTTCGAAATGTCGATTCAAGCCCTTATATGTCCGTTCGCTCACTCGCAATGTGATTTGTGGTCTTCGACGTCAAATGGCTCCCAGACTTGGTTGGATAACGATTCTGGTCTCAGTGACGGCGAGCCTGGCCTATGGCAAATTCTATGACCAGCTTGATGAGCTGCCTTCCGACAACGAGAACGCATTCGACTTCATAGTTATAGGGGGTGAGCACTTTTCATAGGTGTCTTATCATCCTCCATTAAGTCGTTCTGATCTTCGAATAGGCGGAATAGGCGGGTCTGTGGTTGCAAGCAGGTTGAGCGAAGACCCTGCCTTTAATGTCCTTCTCATTGAAGCAGGCCCTGAGTATGGTGTCCAAAAGCTCTCCTGTACGTTATAGGCGGTTAATGCTCTTCGTTACAGCCATCTCGGGAACCTCGACATAACAGTCCCAGCATACAATGGCCGGATTAACTCGACGTACAACTGGAACTTTGTCACAGAGCCACAGCGGGGTCTGAACAATAGGACATTTGAATATCCCAGAGGGCATGTTCTGGGAGGAAGTAGCTCATTAAGTGAGTTCAGCCAGTCCTACTTCTCGAACAGAAACCGATCTCCATCTAGACAGTATGATATATACTCGAGGGGCAGCAGATGACTATGACAGATGGGCAGAAGTAACTGGGGATCAAGGTTGGACATGGAAAGAGCTCTTCCCGCTGATAAAGCGCGTACGTCCCGAGTTCTTTCACAGGAGCATCTATCTGATTGGTCCCGATCTTTCAGCATGAACGATGGGTCCCTCCACCTGGTAATCGCAATGTGTCCGGGCTTTACGACCCAACCGTTCACGGTTATAGTGGTAACACACGCGTCAGTCTTCCTTGGGGAGGGAACACCCAGCTCGACGATCTCTGCCTGGCGAGCGCAAATGCTCAAAGCGATGAATTCCCGTTCAACATTGATCAGAACTCTGGATTCCCAATTGGTCTCAGTGAGTTTATCCTTTTTTTCTGGATGGGCTCCATACTGAGGAGCAAGTAAAGCATATATGCAGTCCACCATCGGTAACGGGGAAAGGAGCAGTGCTGCTTCTGCTTATCTTGACGCGGATATTCGCAAACGACCCAATCTCAGTATTGTTGTCAACACATACACCACGCGCGTTCTTCCCGTCCACGAAGGTGCACGCAGACTAGACATCCGTAGCGTCGAAGTCGCTCCCAGAGACGGTGGTTCGTGGCTGTATTTGATCAGCTTTGAGTTCCATGATTGACGTACATTTGACAGGAAAGCGAAGGGTTATCACGGCTTTGAAAGAAGTCATTCTGGCAGGCGGCGTGTTTGGCAGTCCCCAGATCCTTCTCAACTCAGGGATTGGCGATCGAACTGATCTCGCAAACGTTGGGATCAAAGTCATCCACCATCTTCCGGACGTCGGGAAGGAAATGCATGATCATGTGTTTGCCAGTACCTATTGGTCGGCAAGGTTGCAGTTTCCACCACCGTAAGTGGTATGAATCTACATCTCTTCTTATATATTGACTGGTGATTTGTATTGTAGGCTGTCACCCGAGGAAGCCTTTAAGCAATGGGAAACTAACAGGACTGGACCTCTGACAGAAGCGGTTGGGCACACAGTGTTGTGGTCTAGGATAAGGTCCAACGCTTCGATCTTCGACGAATATCCAGATCCATCGTCTGGTCCAAATTCGCCCCATATCGAAACTGCCATCTTTGTGGGTTTGGCTCATAGATTGTATGTACTCCAGATAAATGACTCATGTTCCATCTGCAGGCCTTTCCTCCGCGTGTTGGGGCGGGGGTTGTATTGTTGACCCCTTATTCCCGTACGTTGTCCTGTCCAGTAGCTGGCCCACTTTACATCATCATACATCTGACCCTTTTTGCTAGGTGGGACTATCAAGCTTCGATCTAACAATCCATTCGATGCCCCTCTTATCGATCCCAACTTGTTCAGCCACAAGTTTGACGTTTTGGCTATGAAAGAAGGGGTTATGAACACCAGAAGATTCTTCAGCGGTCCCATCTGGGACGACCATCTTCTCCAGTCCTTGTCGCCGAACCCTGATACGGTTCCCGATGACGAATACGAAGCCCACCTACGCGACACTGCTGGGACTTTTGGACACGCTGTTTCGACCGCTGCAATGTCAGCCAGAAACTCTGGCAAGGGGGTCGTTGACCCCGATTTGAAAGTGAAAGGAGTTCAAGGGTTGCGTGTTGTGGATGCTGCCGTGATTGTGAGTCCCTTGGGAATGGATATGTCGGAGGTCTAGCGCTGATGATGTGCCGTGTAGCCGTTTGTACCTTCGGCCCATTCTCAGGCGTCTGTGTATATCCTCGCCGAACGCGCTGTGGAATTGATCAAGAAGTCCTGGACCGTGGTTTCTGTTACTTCTACTGGGTAGAGTACTAAGACACCATGTATACGGAAGTTACTGCCAACTACACCTGCATAATACCGTTTGTGTTCAGCCCGCTGCACCGATTGCGTCTTCCATGTAGGGTCCCCGAAGGTTGTCGAGATTCTGTGAAGGGAACGGGCACGTAGGTCCAAATTACTTCTACGATCACGACCACCCACAACATTTCGCTTTTATGTAGATGAAGTACGTTGGGTGTTATGTTCTGATTTCGTTAAATAACATATGGAATGTTTACAACTAGGGGCCGAGGTAGCCGACTGAGGCCCTGCCCTTGCTGGCGGGACTGGGATTACTTTACCCGCTCAGGACTCACAAGTGCTAGTGACAATTTGGGCTCCTCCTCTCTCTCCCTGGCTCTCCATTGAACTGAGGGAGAATTTGATCCCAACAGTTCCGTACATAATATCTGCTCGCTGCCGCGGGCCAGCAAGGCCGACGGCTGCCGCTGGGCAACGTCAAGCACGTCCACAATCTTTATGGCGCAACTACAAAGGTTCTTTTGATCCGAACACTGCCCAACTTCACAACTTCAAGTTGTGAAGATAAGCAGACGTCTTGGTATAATTTTTAAGTATGTAAATACTGAACAGAAATGTCAGTGTTATTTTGATTCCCCGGGTCCCGGATAACCGGTGACCGCCAGCTAAAAACGGCGCTTCCAGGCCTGTTATGTGCAGCCCGGCTTTACTAGTCAGCGTAATTCCATTGTCATTGATTCCCTTCGCAGTTGTTTCTCGATCCGGCATCGGTCATCGGACCTCTCGCTATAGCCTGGGGATGCGCAAACTACAGCCTGTTTTATGTAAGACTTGTTGGTCATCCGAACCTCTCAAATCTTCCCTTGAGAGTCTGGGATTGACATTCCGGGAAAGCTGATGAGATCAGATGAAATTGTGGCCACCCGCCGAAAACGGCCACTGCAGTAAAAGACTTACCAGCGGTTGAGTGAGGGGCATCAAAGTTACCGTCTTAGTCTCCATGCTTTTGTCAGTGAGCTGGAACTTGCGACAATTTCAGACAGCCCGGCCAGTCGACTTCTCATGGACGAAGCTGCTGCTGGTCGCTAGTGTCGTTCTTCCTACTATTCTGGCCCTCTACGACACAGAGTGGTCTCTTCCCTCGTTTACCCCGCGCGACTACCTACACGACGCCAAAATCATATCTCTGCTCGTCGCACCGTTTGCAGGACCACAACGGATTTCTGCAGCCTTATCTCGAATTATACAAGCAGCCCTCTTGGTGCGACTACCGCTGTCGTTGCAAGCGTCGTACGCAGGTTACGGATATGTCATTTGGCTGGGGGTTGGCTTAGCGCGGATGGTGGTGGGGCAGGTGTTTACGGTGAGCGTTGGGTGGGCGTTCCCTCCCCTGTTCAGACATTGGGCATTGTATGAGCCAAGTGGGGGGTTCGGGCCAATGATAGCTGTATTATCCATCCTACAGGCCAATGGCATCCTCCCAACCGAGGACCCGAACCTTGTCGATCCATGGAAATTCGGAAATCACTCCAGTGACACCAACAGGCCACTTCTGGTTGCGCTTCTCATCGCAACCCTGTTCTGCTGGCTGGAGTTGGCACCATGGACGTACGGAGTTGCTCTCCTGCTGGCTATGTGCCTCCAGATACTCCGCCGTGTACGACACGGGTTGCGTTCGAGGCAGCACAAATCGGTTGTTGCAGAATTGCCCGACGTCGTGACGTCCAAGCCGACCTCGGACGGACATTTGGTGGTCACACCAAGTGGTGGGCGTGGTCTTTCACTTCAAAAATCAATAATCCTCGGCCTAGTATCATTCGCACTCATGGAGCTCCCTTTCAACCTCGCGGGTCAATTCCGACGATATAATTCACCAATGCCGCCCTCTCCGTTCCCCTCAAAGCCCTTACTCGAGATCCTGGTTCTTACATACCCACGGTCGGACGTCGCAAAACACACGGCGATTATGGAGACAACCCTCAACAGCTACCTTCCCTTCCTCAGCTCGGAGACCCGACTTTCCGTGTACACCCAATCCCAATCCCACCCAGCCTTGGAAAACACGAAACGGTACTTCTCGAGCAGCATGCCCAACATCACATTCCACGTAAATCGAAACAAATACCCTGATGCCATTGACGGTCACTACCTCCATCTTTCTGAAGCTTTCCGATGGGTATCGGACCAACGTCCAGACCACGAACCGGCCGAGTGGATCATGCTCATCGAGGATGACTTTCCACTGTGTGGGGGCGAGGTAGGGTACAACGCTGTGAGGGAGGCCATGGGGTTGCTAGAGGCCAGCCGGCCGACGTCAACGCCTGGGCAAATCCTCCCTCCACACAGACGTGCGGCTTGGATCGGACCCGGTGGAAGTGGGATAGTAATCCACCATACCTGGCTGTCAATTCTCCAGCTGCTCCTCCGCACGCACGCGGACACACACTCGAAGCTGCCTAGTGGTGAGACACCGCGAGCCCCTGACCAGATAGTGCAGGATTGTATTTTGGGGAGGGACCCGTTTTGTCGGTATCCGAATGAGCGGGTGTGTCCTGATTTGAGTGGGAGGTTGGGGGAGTGTGGGTTGGTGATCACTGCGAGGCAGGTAATGGATCATATTGGGGGGATGTTGACTACAAATCCGAATAAGAGTGGGAATAGTGACAAGTGGAGGTGTGGTTGGCGACATGCGTACCATGGGCACCATGGTGTCGAGGTTATTCCCGTGGACTGGTGATATTTTTTGCATGTGCTATAGACTATCTATACCCATCTTTACTGATATAACTTGCTTGCCTGTGTATACTTTTGATACCATATAATGTACTTACTACTTCTGGAGGCTATAAGACTGTGAATAGGCAGGGACTTCATACAGGCCTGGCATGAGACCACCGTGAACCTCTCCAAGACGACAAGGAACGCCATTTTGTACTTTTAGTTGGGTCGACTTGATGTGCCAACATAATCCAGTACTTACACGTCCGGAGACAAACTGAGGTGAGTTCAATTGTGTGGCTATAGCATATGTCGCACAACACAAGCGAAAAAATTAGTAATTCCTTAAAATAGTACTGGACCCTGCGCGGCATGGCCCAGGGTTGTCGTCGTGGAGAGGGCAATCTGTTACATCGCCTCGTTCAGCTTCGATACTCAACGACAACGCTCATGATAGATTAGATTAGACACAGTTTGCAAAGGTAGACAGACATGGACGCAGTATACGGAGTCCATGTGTTTTGTCTTGTGCCAAGCAAGACTCTGCCATCCTAACATGCACAAACAAGCACGTTGGCGCAGAGCGTCCAACAGCGAACTATGTCCTTGACGCCTCTTCACTTTGTTGGCAACACCCAACATCCTCTGACTCATACTGCTAACCTTTCTCCAAAACTCTTCTTGTTTACTTTCTCCGTCTCATTCTGGCACTCACTACATGCCACCGATTCGCAGAAACCACGTCAACGACGGACAACGCGACGAACCAGACTTTGACAGGCCTGTTTCGACACAGACTAGACCCAGTCTGGTCAAGCTCGTGAATCATTTTCGCCTCGAGCATGGCGACCATGTCTCCGTGACCCAACTCCGCACCCTTATCAACAACCACCTGGATGCCAATCCCCAACTCTACACTGTACACCCTCGCCTCTATGGCAGACGTCAGCCACCAAACGCAAGACCCAATTCACGCTCACCTTCTCCAGCGAATCCACGCTCACGGTCACCATCAACCACATTATCCACCCGCACTAGCAACGCCGGTTCATTGCGTGGCGGCACCCCAGCCACCGTATACTCCGACCCGACCTTCGAAGGTGTCCAACCGCAACCCACCAGCACACCGTCGACCCGCCCCCCGCGGTCTTCACCCTCAACACTGGCACCCGACCCCTTCCAGCCAACACGAGGTTAGTTTCCCAACCTTTTTGCACCTCCGGTCTTTGCACCACCATAATCTTTTGATCCTACATTGGTCTTCACACCGCCATAATATTTTGATCCTGCACTGGTCTTCGCACCAACATCTCTTCGCAGATCTGCTTTATTTCTTCTGGGTCTTTGCACCCCTTTATATTGGTCTTCGAACCTCGTATTGATCCTCCTGTCCTTCTTTGTCACACAGACTGGGCGAAGAGCATTGATACCGCATCCCAAATTGCCAACTACCCTCCTGTCGACACCGCCGCCCGCCAACCCACTTCCTCACAGAGCACCAGGCCGCTCCGCCAACCTGGCTACATAGCAGTCGGTGCTGGGTATATCATCCCAGACGCTGTCATAAAAATCTTTAAGGACGGATGGACTTCACATGTATCACTTGCCCTTCTA
>ML210332.1:0-54443 GCA_004369085.1 Coprinopsis marcescibilis
TCAGCATATTCACTTAGTCACGTATCTGACATAAGTGTAGTCAATCGTTCTAAGTTCAACAACAGCTGAGATCAACCCTCCCGGGGGGGTTTATCTCAGCTGTCGCAATCGCTGCGGCCCCTTGATCAAACGCTTAGTAATGCAAAATGACCCTAGTAATGCAAAAACCACATTTTCAGCTTAGCTTTAGCTGCTGGCTCCGTTGAATGTAGTGGGAACCATGTGAATGGTTCTTACTGAGCTACTTGGAAAGAAATTTTGACAATCGGTGGGTTTCTTGCGATGCTATTCTCTTATCTGTTGTGAAAAATTAAGAATTTACGAGGAATTGAAAATTCCAGCTATGGAAAGTCCAGAGCCGCAATGGGGAGAGCTTTAGTATAGTTTAAGATGTTCTGTAAGCTTATTTGTCACCAACCGAAAGGTACTGAAAGCTGTTTTTGAGGAGATCTGGAGGAAGAATTTCTGCGTCTCGAAAACCGTCCATGAAAATGAAACTCCGCCCTTCATCGCGCCTGACGTTCGTCGGAACTCTCCGTCTGATGTGATGGCTCCTACTTCGGAGTCTGTGATGATTGGTCTCAGACTCTCAGCTTGACAGCCGGTGACAAAACTTTTGCACTTCTAGGGTTTTTTGACACCCTTCGCCGGAATATTTCTGGCAGAATCCGTATCGCATGTATACTATATCTTATGGTATGACCTTACAGAAGAAAGGCAACCCTACATGCCTGCAAGGCTTGACACCTAGATTTCTCGGGATGACCCCGAAATATGGGATTTCAGAGGGATTTCGCAAAATTTTTGCAAATCCGCGTGTATGATAGTAGGTTCAATCGAAGCTTGAAGCTTGGCAAGATAAGATTATAGATATCAAAAGATCCGATACTAATGAGAAGATGTCGCAACAGTCGGAGTTAGGGGCATGTGTGTACATATAAATACACCATTGACAGGCAATGCGCCAGTCGCAAGTCCACCGGCAAGCAACTTGCAGGCAACCACCAGGAATGCGCCGCATCTTACAGCGTCTTGCCGTCATGGGCGTCCTCTGTTTCATATCCTTCCTAGTATACTCTGCACATCTTTATCTCTTCTGGCCCTGGTATGGACGGGAATTGTCTATCGAGCTTCTGGTGCTGCTGGTTCCGTTGAAGTGGGTGACCTTTAACCTAAGTTGAGGCATAAGTCTGGACTCCAGAGCTCACTTGATGCTTTGCGCAGCGTCTCCGTTACACTACTCTTCTACAACTACTTCCTCTGTGTAGCAACAGAGCCTGGTACTGTTCCTCAGGGATGGGTACGCCTTGATACCGTTCACTCGCTAAGCTTGGTCAACTTAATGCACCGTTTACAGAAACCAGACTCGTATTCTCAAAGTGACGGTTACGAAGGGACTACGCTTGCTTGGACTCATCGATACTGCCAAGTATGCCATTGTTACAAGCCGCCACGAGCACATCACTGCAGGCATTGCAACCGGTGGGTTATTTGACTCGCAACTTACTAGAACTTGACGCTTCATTTCCAATTCCAGATGTGTTCTCCGAATGGGTATGCATTACACAAGTCAGTGTATTAAGTTTCAATGCGCACTGATCGAAACTCCAGACCACCATTGCCCATGGATCAATAATTGTGTCGGATACTTCAACTATGGACATTTCATTCGCTTCCTGTTCTGGGTCGACGTGACTTGCTCCTACCATCTTGCCGTGATCTCGAAAAGATCATTGGAACTTGCAATGCAAGGGGTGCTTTGGGTCAGTTGAACACACTTCTTGATTCATTCGCAATCAAATGTATCCTGTATTAGAACGAATCAAGTCAGGATGAGCTGATAGTCCTCGTCCTCCACTTCCTCGCTTGCGTTCTTGTCCTGTCGATTGTTGGTGGAATCAGGTCAGTGAATCTTAACCGTGTATGAACCCGCTTCCTAACTTGCAAGGTAGCTTCTACCAATTTCTCAATCTCTTTGGCAATGTCACCGCGATCGAACGCTGGGAAAAGGTCAACGTCGCAATCATGGTTCGGCAGGGGTTGATACAAGAGGCAAGTCCACCTACAATTTGTATCAACGGGCGCATCCGCATCCTTATCTAACTTGACTTTTAAACTAGGTTAAATTCCCATACGTGAGTTAGAATTCGTACGCATGCGTATACACATCAACTGAAGGACCGACTATCAAGAATCTGGGGAAACTTCGAAATATCAAAGCAATCCTGGGCCAAAGCTTCTTGTTGTGCTGTCTCCCACAGCCAATGTCTGGAAATGGCCTACAGTTTGAGTTGGCAGCCCATGCTGGTAAGTGCGAGGATTTTGAATTTGATAGGACTCGAGACCGGACGAATGACAACGCTTCTTGTAAGTCTTAATATCTTTCGAAGGTCTGAATTACATCTGACGGTATGATATTGACTTCGAAGTGTTCGATCATCTCCGAAACTATAGCTCCATGCATGCATATGTATTTATTGAGTTTCTTTACAGACGAACGCGAAGTCTGGCCACCTCGTGAACACGATCTTCCAAGAAGTGTATCAGGCCCATCACCATCATCATCCATTCACGGAGATGAAAGACTCGATCCCTCATTGGTCCCTCCAGGGATTCGCCGTCGCCAAACCGGTAAGCTTATGCCAACGGAGGGCAGCGCTGCAGCACATGTACTGCCCCTATATCATTCTAACTTATAAACAGGAGACTTAGGCGCGCAAAACGAGGGTGTGGACGACTGCTCTGACATAGAAAGCGTGCCATCCGAGCCTCCAAGTGGATACCCAAGCTCTCGAGTGCGAAGAAGCTTGGAGAATGACGAAGTGCGGCCACAGACGAGAGAGGAAATGCTGAGGCAGTACATGGCGGAGATTGGGAACGATCCATATCGTAACGCTCGGTCATAAGTTACTGTTACCTGTATATACTATATGACATCATATTATGCAGCATCGAAGGAATAAACAATTTCAGAGGAAAGATACTAGCATCCTGTATCTACATTCAGACTAGCATATATGTGAAACGACGTTACAGATACTACAAAACACCCTATAATCCTACGTCGTTAGTCGTAACGCGGCCTATTTCCGCTTGACTCTACATCATCCTTATTTACCTGAACTCTGGTACAGGTAACCGCTGCCCAAAGATGCCAGAAAAATCTTTTCAGATGGTAGACAGCGGCAGTACCATTACCGACACTTGGAGGGCTGACACGCTCGCTATACAGCCCCTGTCGCTCTTGTTGGGAGACTGACTTGTTGCCCCCGTCAACTGAAACATCTTGATGATGCTCCGCCTCCGTCTCAGCCACTATGGATGATGTAGCGAGGTCACTGCGATACTTCAAGGCCACCGGTGAGGTGTCCTGTCTATGCGCCGGGTCGGATAGGAGCATCTCGTGGGTACCTTGGGGATCTTGATATGTCGCTTCTGCTCTCGCTGTGCCCGGACCAATGATACCACTGTGACCGTCGACGACCCGAGCACTTCCAGTTTTAGGCGGGTCTGGGGGTACCTCAAGTTGGAGGGCCGAAAGAATTTCGTTGTGGCTGGGTAGTGCGATCTTGTGGCTGAGTCCTTTGCAGAAGTTCTTGATCAGCGTTCCAATTTTTTCCAGCGATTCATCGTATTCCTCGTCAAACATATATCCACCATCCTTCAATGGCTTTCCGCGCGTCGAGGTGATGCATGCATGACCCCCGAATCGCATCCTGTACTCTTTGAAGTCGTCCGCGTTCTCCTTCCACCAGTTATCCATGTCGGGCATCTCATTCTCCAAACCCGTCACCGCCACCACAATTGGAACGTTTGATTTGCAGAGGCGGGTATAGAAAAGGTCGTAGTTGTCCTTGACGACTTGGCGGAAACGCTTCCCGCGGATGCAGTAAACGAGGAGGTGGACCCGACCATCGAGCTTCTCGAACAGCTCAACGAGGTTCAGGATCGCTTGCTGAGGGTCGACGGTGCCTCGAAGGCCTTCGTTTAGGCCGGCCGTGTCCCAAAGCATGTACTTCTGGCCGTCGATGACGGCTTCATAGCCTTGGCTCGAAAAGGTGCAGCCTACGGCGCCGCTGGAGACAGGGGCTTGGTCTCTGGCCGCCTCTCCGCGGATCATATTGATGACGGAGCTCTTCCCGACTCCTGTCTCTCCGAAGATGATAACGTTCCGGGTTTGCGCAGCGGGATTGTGGCTTAAAGCGGCTGTCTCGGAAGCTTTCGAAGGAGAGCTGCGATGTGCACCTTCTACAGTGTGATTACCATTGGAAGATACTCCATTCCTGATCGAGTCATGGTCAGAACCTCTGATATTATTGCAACTTTGCGCAGCGGCGCTGCTACACACCTGGAAGTGAGATTTGACTCATTCATTGTAGAATCCACAGCTTGAATCGGCGGTCTTGCGTTTTCAATTCAAGTTCCAAGAAAAGTGTACTTGCGGCGAAATAATTGTACGTTGGAAGCGGAGGTAGAATGTGGTATGGTGCGGCGGGAGATCCTGGAGCTGTACTGGCTCTTATTCCCTTCGCCCACCACGCAACCACCACGTTTTCAAGAAACGGTATTGGCCAGACAACATGCTTGAGACGCATGTATGATCTCGTGGTTCTTTATATTAGCGCCCGTGGATCAATATAACTTCTTTGGGACTGCGTATCATTAACGGCAGCAGGTTGGAACTTGGTCTTCATTTATTCTTGAACCATCGTGTTACCGATACTTCTTGATGGCAATAAGGGTCTATATTTCGCTCAGCTGTGGAAATCCTTGTCCTTGAACAGAAGGAAGGTGAAAGATCTTCTCAATTTCATTTTGCGCATCTTACCACTGAGGCACGTGTCTTCAATAATGTGGATGGATATCACAATCGTATGTCGTGATGAAAGAAGCTGCTGCGAAGAACGTCCTTGCTGCTGCGCAAATTGATATACCTCAACCTTCGTGACGTCTGGTAGCGTCTGGTTGATACAAAACTATTACAGGACTTCTTGACTGTACGCCGCCGCCGCTAAATCTTCAAACGTAGTACTAGTGCACCTGAATTTATTTATTTATACTTTATTTTATCACAGCCTCCTTACCAAAGGTGCACTAAAAAGAGACTCGTGGCGACTACACACGGTGGCGACTACACATGGGGCTGGACACGCTGGTAAATGATATTCACGAGTGAATATCTTGTGATTCAATCATATTTCTAGATAGCTGTAGGCAAATGAAATCGATTCTATACACATATACTGAACAGTGGAGGCCCCGCATTTTTGACTCTTAGCCAGAGCATGAGTCACCCTAATAATTATTCAGCGCATATATGTACCTGAATTGTGTCAAAAAATGCTTGGTCCCGGGAGACGCTCAGTTCCTTTCCAGGGCGCCGACCAAATTAGTCGCTTCTTCCTCTGAAACCCCCCAGCGAGTAGCCAATGCTCCAATCCCACGGCCTGCAACACGGCGCGTCTCCTCCCTGACATGCGTCACATTCCCCCAGCAGTTTGTCTCGGCCACACGAGTGATAGTCGTGTTGAACCACTCGACTGGTGAAACCCTCCAAGGGTCACGGGAATATGCGTTGATGATGAGCTCGCGAGCCTTCTGTTGGGAGACGGCGTACTCCTCATCGAACTGGTAGCCACCCCTCTTGAATTTTCCCTTGACCGTGGTGATGCATGCTACACCAGTGGGGTGGTTCGCAGTGGTCGGCTCTATCCCGTAACCATGCACGCTGCCCTGGTTTCTGGCCCACCAATCATCCATCGAGTTTTCTTCCGGTTCGAGATGGGTGATAATAACCACGGCAGGGACGCCCTTCTGGCAGATAATGTCCCAGAAGAGCTTCCAGTTATTTCCGCTGCGGTGTTGTCTCGAGTAGCCCGCATGCAGAATACCAGGAGGCTTACGCCGCCTTCCAAGTTCTTGAGCAGGTTATATAGATTGGCGACTGCCTTGATGTCAGGGACCGTGCCCTTGTCGCCTTCGTTGAGGCCAGCCGTGTCCCAGAGGGTAAGAGAGTGGCCAAACACGTTGGTTAGATAGGGCTTGGCATGGAGGGTATAACCCTTGGCAGCGCTGGAGATACCCGCCTCCGGTTGCCCCAAGATCAGGTTGATAACCGAGCTCTTTCCGACGCCGCTCTCTCCAAAAATGACGATGTTGTTTGGCATGTTACTAAGTGTCTAGACTATACGTTGAGTGGACCGTCTTTGAGCCGGTAAACATGAACTATTCACTTACACAGATGAGGTCGTGGTGCTGAAGATGGGACAGAGCTTGTCGAGTTCGGACAGCGTCGAGTCTCTTTGCGTTACTTCAACTCAAGTAGAAGTAGCTAACCCTGCCCTTTGTCTGATGCACGTGTCAGGAATATGCACGCATGCAGCTGGCTTGAGGCGTTTCAACTAATGTGATTTCGTACGCCTATGTGACTGTGCATGTCCCAAATCTCATGTCTTCTCGAGCTGTGGAACGTAGCAAGTTCAAAACATATCACGCCACCTAATGATAGGCCAGAGGTCACTTTCACACCTTCCAGGCAAGCTCACCCAATCATGAGACACTTAAGATGAAAAAAAGAAGCCCTCATATGGAGTCACACTGTCGTTCGATTCAGCGATAAGGACATCCGCAGCTGAGCGAAGAATAGAACTCTCGTGAAGCCTTCCTTATGCTACTTACTGAGCATTGTGTGGACATACCAAAGTTCCAAGGAAGCCAACAAGTGCTGCGTTCAATATGATCTCAGCCCCGATTGAGTCGTGATGGTCGACGGGCTCTAAGATAGATTAGCATCAGGCTCCTAAACCAGCCACTCTTCTCGCAGCTTCACAGTCACTATAACAGTACAATGAGATATATTTGTTTTATGTTTGACCCTGTTGATTGATCGCGATTGGGACAAATAAGACTTTCGTGTTCAGCAGCTCGATAGAGCGGCTGGCAACACTGTAGTATCGGAACGTTCCGAACAATTGATTGACCCTATGCTAGGGTTCCAAAAACGCGGATGTCACAGTGTGACAATGCTCACGTGCTCACGTATCGCTAATTAGTCGGTTTGTTCAAGGAGAAGCTTCGGCTTGTTTCTTGTGCTTTGAATAAGAAAATGACATCATATGCCCTTTTCGCCATGTTCTAACAATTGTGTTAGAGGTACAATACTGTATAGAGCATGGAGATTCGCCTTGAAGGCTCGACTTGTTTGCAGGCTCGTCTTGTTTGCGAACAGGGGACAACGTCTTCACCCTTGCACAAGGCTATAGCAGCCTCCATCTGCCAGGAACATACTCATTTGTCGAAAACTGACTGGACAAGCTGGCGTATCTTCTCTGCCCGCGCCATTTCAATGATTGGCGAGAGATAGCCTCCTTCCATGAAGAGATAAGGTTTTTTTTCAAAGATGGGTCCGCGACACGACGCGCATAAGTTCTCCTTCAAGACTGTCACGCATTCCATTTTTGGAACCCTAGCATAGGGTCAATCAATTGTTCGGAACGTTCCGATACTACAGTGTTGCCAGCCGCTCTATCGAGCTGCTGAACACGAAAGTCTTATTTGTCCCAATCGCGATCAATCAACAGGGTCAAACATAAAACAAATATATCTCATTGTACTGTTATAGTGACTGTGAAGCTGCGAGAAGAGTGGCTGGTTTAGGAGCCTGGATTAGCATGAGATCGGCCATGCATCCATAGTATGTTCCCTCACCCATACCATTTCTTGAAAACCGCGAGGTGAACCATAAGAGCCAGTGGAGCTTGAGGATGTTCCGATAGACGACATTTATCCTTCCGCTTCAGACATACACATTTATCCTTCCGCTTCAGACATACAAATAATTCCGCAAAAAGTACGTCCGAGCGCCAGACTACCGTGGCACACAGTGCGGAACTGGAATAAAGGTTCCACATTTTTATTGAGGGAGATGATTATGAATGTAATCGATCACCTGAGTGAGTGGTTTAAACGCGTCGAGAGCAAGGCAGCTGTATGTTGCAGACACCCTGTATGGCACATGTAACAGGAGAACGGGGCGAAGGGGTTATTTAAGTTGAGACGGCGCAGAAGGCCTCGCTATTGTCCGACTCCAGTCTCTACTCCCACCGTGACCACCTCTGTGTACATCCTCGCTACCATTGATTAACGATCTGATTAACCACACATTATCGGCATTCGGTATGCCCAACATCGTTCTATTTGGCGAGTGCGGCTCCGGAAAGAGCTCTATAATCAATTTGATCTTGGGGCACCACAAGGCGGAAATCTCCAATTCTACCAGGGGCTGTACCTTCCGTGCCACTCCCTACAGCGTCAACGTCTCTGGCTACTCCCTTACCCTCTGGGACACCCCTGGCCTCAACGAAGGCAACGAAGGCACGCTCACTCATATCGAGGCAGTTGCCAATATTTATGGCTTGCTCAAGAGCTTGGAGGACGGTGTATCCCTCCTGGTCTTCTGCATGCGGGGCCCTCGAATCAGAGACGCAGCTCAAAAGGACTGGAAGCTCTTCCGGGAGATTATCTGCAAGAAGCGTGTCCCTGTCGTCGTCATCATCACCCATCTCGAGTGGGAGCATTACTCGATGGAGGATTGGTGGACCAGGAACGAGAAGACTTTCCGCGCTTACGAAATGAACCCGACTACCGATTATCACCCAACAGGCGTCGCATGCATCACTACTATCAAGGGAAAACTCAGGAAGCATGGATACGAATACCAGGAGGAGTACGACGAATCCCAGAAGAAGGCTCGCGAGCTTATTTCACAGACCCATCTGCGAGTCCCTTGGAGGGTTCATCCGGTCGAATGGTTCAGGACGATCACTTGTGGGCAGAATACCCACCGTGTTTCTGGTCGTGGGATTCACGAATTGGCTAGTCGTTGGGGAATCTCAGAGGCGGAAGCTATTACTTTGGCCGATGCCCTGGAAGGTAGATGAGCACCAACACCAAACACATTTATTGACACGATTTAGAATTCATACGAATTCATACGAACGCAGATTCATGTTTGACTAGTCATGACTACTACTTCTACTACATGCCTCGTACTCTTCATACTATTACTTACTCAGAGTCCTGATTCCTGTCATCGTTGCCAATGGCATGGGCTGACACTATCTGTTTTAAGAAATGTGGAGCCAGCTTATTCAAGCTGTGCGCCGACTGTTGATAATTAATTGTTTCCACTACATCACAGAGTTTGAGAGTTAAAGCTATATTCTACTTCAAGTTCAACGCCGCTGCTAAATCTTCCAGTTGCTAGGTAGTATACCTAAATGCACGGACGGTGACGATGTTCTCCTCTTCTCCATTGACCTTTTCGTATCATTAACTGAGATGAAACCCGTCGTTCGAAGCTTGCAGGAAGTGCAACAACCGTTATGGTTCTCGTGGCAAATGGATTTGCCGTCATGAAGCGCGCAGTTCCAACTTCCTGACGATATGGTATCCTCAATGACCAATCACAAACCCTGATAGTATTGTTGACCACTGACACGGAGGCACCTCACCTCTTCGTGGTCACAAACGTTTCCTTCTACATGTTGGAAGTTGGTGAGCTGCGTTCCGCAGCTCGAGAAGGCACGAGATTTAGGCCATGCGCAGTCGCAGAATACATTGCTTCGGAAGCAAGGCCACTGCATGTTTCCGTCACATGAATGTGCACGGGGCAAAGGGGATGGCTATTTGAGTTGAACCGAGGCAGAAGGGTTCAACACTGTTCGAACTCGACATTTTCTCTGCTATCTCCAACTCCGGGACCACCTCTGTGTGAGTGTCGAGCTCAGAACTGACGCTTACCGCTATTAGATGTTTATCCAAGACTTTCAGTATGCCTAGCAACATCATTCTTTTTGGCGAGTGTGGCGTCGGAAAGAGCTCTATCATCAACTTAATCGCGGGGCACCACCAGGCGGGTGTCTCCAGCTCCGCTAAGGGGTGTACCCTCCACGCCACGCCATATAACGTCAGCGTTTGTGGCCACTCCCTTACGCTCTGGGACACTGCTGGCCTCAACGAAGGCGAAAAGGGCACGGTCACTGACATCAGGGCAATCTCCAATCTCTATAGTTTACTCAAGAACTTAGAGGGCGGCGTAAGCCTCCTGGTGTTCTGCATGCGGGCTTCCCGAATCAATGGCGCAGCGGAGAAGAACTGGAAATTCTTCCGGGAGATTGTCTGCCAAAAGCGTGTCCCAACCGTTATCATTGTCACCCATCTCGAGCTGGAGAAAGGCTCTATGGATGATTGGTGGACCAGGAACGAGAGGGCTTTCCGCACTTACGAGATCAACCCGAGCACCGATAACCATCCTACCGGCGTCGCATGCGTCACCGCTACCAAGGGTAAACTCAAGGGGAATGGCTACCAATTTGAGGAGGAGTACAACCTTTCCCAACAGAAGGCTCGCGACCTTATTACAAGAGCCTATCTGCGTGTCCCTTGGAAGGTTGCGCCGGTGGAATGGTTCAAGACGATTGTCGATCGTACAACCGAGACTGACTGCTGGGGGAACGTAACGCACGTCCGGGAAGAGAGGCGCCGTCTTCCTGGCCGTGGGGTCCATGAATTGGTTAGTCGTTGTAAAATCTCAGAGGCGGAAGCTACTACTTTGGCCAACGCCCTGGGAGGAGTATGAGCATCTAGACCCAACATCTTTCGACATATTCAAGTTCTACCATAGATATATAAATTGACCATTTACGAAAATCACAGTGTAACTTGAATTTAACCACTAGTGTCGTTGAATGTGACCTTTGACCTGCCCTGATTTCTGTCATCGTTCATAAGGCATGGGCACGCTATCTCCAGAAATGCACAACTGTTATTCAAGTTGTGCGCCTATCGAGAATTAATTTCTATTGCACCATAGAATTTGGGATTGAAGTTATACTCATTAAGCCATACATATCGCCATCTTGTCAATATGCCTCGCTACAAAGAGACATCCCGGCTATAAATGATCAACACCGATTTACTTGCCCAACATCCAATGAGGGTGATGAATGCGTACCAACACTTGTATCGGCGGACATTTGTTTGTCTTCCAACTGGCGGGCCAAGAAGGCTTGTAATCGGGACTTCCTACAGCCGCCTATATCAAAAACTTTGCTAATCGATTATTTCTTGGAGGTAAAAAAGAAAGACGAGAGCTGCTATACACGGTTCTCAATCGCTCCTCTTTTTACGGGATACCATCTTCGAAACTATCTAAGGCGACATACCATCAATTCCATCCCAAAATCTATATCTTTCCTTGGGTCGAATTCATGAGTTTGACTCTGTTCGTGCTTCTCCTTTCTATTTCTCTCTCCTCGATTTTAGGTCAATCGCCCACCCTCATCCTCTTCGCTTATGCCCAAGAACTTTCTGATACGCAAGTAAATTCAGTCAGCGCCAGGCTGGAAGAATCTGCTCAATTAAGGTATGTTCCACCCAGTTCTGCGCGACAGGAATGTCCTTAAGCGCTTCTTCCAGCTGGGAGCTCGGTGCCCGTGCACAAGCCATCCTCGAACTCAATGCCACGACCTACTCAGTCTTCTCCAACACACGCCTACCCCCTGCATCCAACGTTCCCCAAGAGCTAAAACAGCCCTTACAAATATACTTTGCCATCGCCCAAGAAATCCTCGCCAACATACCGTCCACATCTGATGGAGCACGGGCTCTGATGTCTGACGGATCCGCTGCTGATCCAGCGAGCAACGGAATTACCGTACTCCTCGCGAATTGGACGGGCTTGGACAACAAAAACGTGGATTACGAAGCTGCTGCGAGGAATCAACTGGATTTCCTGTTCAGCGATGCGGTTCCTAGAACGCAAGAGGGTGCCATTTCGCATCGTGTTGATCAGCTTCAGCTTTGGTGAGTGCATGCACATCGCTTGTCCGAATCTCGTATTACAGCAGGAAGGCTTACCAAGTTGCCCGTTGTGAATAACGCCTTCTCTGCGGCCGTATGGTGCCTGCAGGAGCGATTTCGTGTATATGGTCCCTCCTTTCTTCGCATATTACGGCGTTTTGACCGGAAATCGGACCCTGGTCAGGGAGGCCTACGAGAAAATCAGACTATACCGCCAACATTTGCGAGACACCAGAACGGGTTTATGGAAACACATTCTTCTGGGCACCGCAGGAAACGACGACGGATACTGGGCAACGGGGAATGGTTGGGCTGCAGCAGGCATGCTTCGTGTTCACGCAACCATCGAACACTCCGAGTATGCTGACTCATTCAAGAAGGAGAAGGAAGACTTGGGGAGTTGGGTCTCTGAGATCCATGACGCTGTCTACAAACATATTGTAAGTACGGGCACACACAATTTCCTCGGGAACTGTCAGAGATTATGATTACTAACGTTTTATCAACCATGATTTACAGGATTCGACGAGCATCTTTCCCAACTATATCGACAGGCCCCTAAATGTGTCAGGAAATTTTTACGACGCTTCCTCGACAGCTCTCCTTGCAGCGACCGTATACCGCGCAAGCACCCACCTACAGCAACACGCTTTCATTCGACACGCTGAGCAATCCCGGGAGACCTTATTCTCGCTAAACCCTGATGCACACATTGGCGACGACAACGACGCCGTCTCGCCGTTCTCTGGGTACCGCCATTTCACGCCAGAAGGGTGGTTAACCCCAGTCGTCAATCCCCACTCCTACGGCGTCGAGGGCAGTAGGAGTGCAGAAGGACAAGCGTTCGTGGTGATGCTCCACGCCGGCTATAACGAATGGAAAGCCGCTGGACGACAGGGGTCTGCAGGTGGATGGTCAAGGTTTGCTTTACGTGAGACTGTTAATGGCTGTGGAAAGTCCTTGCTTTGCCTAATTGCCGTTATTGTCTTGGGCTTCGGCCAAGCCCTGTACCTGTCTGTGTGAGAGTAAACAATGTTACCCAGTAGCAGGAGAGGAATGGCCCTCGGACAAATGTACTTGGTATCATAGCAATGTTGCATTACAAGGGCGTGGTGGATTGAGATTATGTTGTACGATAGCGACTGAAAACATGTAGTGACTGATTAGGGATGGCGATGGTTGAATATTGTGAGAGTGGTGGCGATGTTGGTGGTAATGGTAAAATCGATTATCTTCTATCGTCTTCTCTGGCTCGTGCCTCTGCTCGTGTCCTCTTGTTATCCACACGAACGTATTCTTCATCAGGGTCCGTGGGTGCGCGTCCTGTTCTGAATCAGTGACCGAGTTTGGTGTACAATGGTCCGCTACAAACCGGGTTGTGCAGCCCCAGTCGGGTTCAGCAGTGAAGGGGTTCTCGAATCAGCATCGCCCTTGACGTTCATGAACGCATCTCCAAGCATCTGAAGGGCGACCGCGCGGAGTTGCGCCTTGTGCGGTGGCAAAGTCGGATCTGACAACACGTTGTCGCAGACTTCCCGAAGGACCGACTCGATCTCCAGCCTGGCACCTTTGAACAGTGCCTGCAAACCCTTCTCCGCCGCTTGTTCCTCAAGTTTTTTGCGTGCTTCAGGGGTGAGACCGCCTGCAGACTTTTCGGCAGCGGCGATCTGGTCAAAGACGGCCTTGAGCTCGATGGCAGCCCGGAGTGTAGAGACACTGATGACTAGTCGTCAGTAGATGTAAAAACAATGATGAATAGGAATAGAAACGCACGTTTCGCTGAAGACGTGGTATTTGCCTTGCACGTTGTGGAGCCATCCACCCATACCGAACAACGTCTGGTTGGTGGCGAGGAAATGTTTGGCCTTGGCAGCGTAGACAAAGCCAATGGCGTGTAAAAGGTCCACACCAAATGACTCTCGTTTGAGGTCCTCGGCTTCTAGTTCACAGATCGTCCTCCAGCTCCGTGAAACATCAGGGTCGTTGGGCCCAGTGGCCGATTCGGTGAAAATGCTAAGCTTTCGTGTCAGGTTCCCGACGAGTTGAGTCACGCGTTCTTTCCGTGCAACCGCTTTCTAAAGCGCAAGTTAGAGATTCGTTCTTAAGCGCAGATGGTCAACGCACCTCTGCATTCTTCTTTGCTTCCTTCTCGGCCTTGATTCTGTCCTTTTCTTCCTTCCTTGCCTTTTCCTCTGGCGTCATCGTCTTGGGGTCCTTGGCGGGCTCGCCATCATCGTCCTCCTCCTGCAAGGCCGCCTTCATGTCCTGGGCCAACCCGATATGTCCAATGATAGCAATGAACCTCTCGCCACCAAAAATGGCACCAAACACCTCTTCCGGATCCACGAATCCCCCTTCAGGCTGGCTCTCCTTGGCTCCAAACTCGTTGTACTTGCGGCGCAGGTCAGAATCGGACAGCGTTTGGTATGCGATGCCGATCTGGGTGAACCGTGCTGCGGCAGTGGGGTCATCTGGGTTCTTGTCCGGGTGGTGCTTGATTGCCAGTCGACCTACAGGCGGTGAGAGTCAGCCAAACAGTAGATACCGACGACGTACGATAAGCCTTTTTGATTTCATCCGTCGTGGCGTCGACAGACACGCTGAGGATATCGTAGTAGCCAGTTTCCAGCGGTCGATCCTGTGTCCCGATCTTGCGAGTCTTGCGCTGTGTAGCACTAGCGTTCCCTCCGCCACCTGGCTCTATCGTTCTCGGGGTTGGGGTATTCGTGGTCGCTGCAGACGACCCCGCGAAGAGATGCGAGTACTGCGGTGGGACTTGACCAGGATAAAACGTATGACTGAAGACGGTGTTGCATTTCCAACACCGTACTTGTAGAACTGTACGCTGTGGTGGTGCTGGAAGGGGTACTGGGAACTCTATGGCCACCCCGCAGCCGCTCTTCGAGCAGGAGGTGGGGATATGAGGGTGAATTGGCCGTGATGGTAGTGGCTGTTGGGCATATGTCGACATTATGCCTTTATCTGATGTTAGAATGGCTGTATATCGTTCATTTATCGTTTCATTCGTACCTGTACGATGATATATCCCGAGGAATTGGCCAGAATATCGCCCAAAACAATAGGGCAGATGGTGGCAGAAAGAAAGGCTGTGAGCACAGCCACTCGCAGAGCATGCCGAATATGCATTTTATGAATCCGAGAGGTATTTTTTATCGGCAATCGGTATATAATACATTGACTTTAGTACGTTATGTTATGAGGAAGACGAAGGTTTCTCTTGTTTCGGAGCCTCGAGCTCAGAGTGATTACCAGCGGCTTGATTTTTACCCTTTCCTGGAGGTGGTGGGTGGTAAACCTTTTCCTAAAGGCAAAACTTGAGTACAAATCGTTAAACAATCGGTCTTCGTACCTTCTTCTTCTTCTTCTGTGTTTCTGAGACCGGAGGTGGGTAAGCAAGTTTCTCAATGGCCTTCCACTCCTCACTCTCGTCAAACTTCTTGCGGATCGGTGCCAACAGCGAGTTGATAGCCTGCGTGACGGCAATCTTCAAATCGCCAGGATGGAGCTTCTTCTCCTTGAAGTCGGTTTCGATCTCCTCAAAGGTCGAGTAATGGAGGTCACCGCCCCACTTCTCGTCCCTGTGGATGCTGAAGGTTGCGCTTGGAGGGGCAGATTCTGTGGTAAACGGCTTGGCGAGGTCATCAGTGCTAGTACCGGCCGTGGTGGCAGTTTCGATTCGTTCCTTTCGCAGAGAACTGATGGGCATGAGCACAGCGCCGACGAAGGCGAGTACGCCGTTATCTTCCACGTTGCCCTCCTCGCAGAATGCCGACTTGATCTTCTTCTTGACGATTTCGGGTGGGTCGAGGAGATCAATTTTGGAGTTGGGATCTGAGGCAGACATCTTTCCTCCGCTGAGACCGGGTACCATCTTGTTCATGAGATGAGCACGTTTCGCGTAGCCGAGTCTCGGGAGGTAGAGTTCAGCGAAAGTAAAAATTTTGCGCTGCTGAAGTTCAGAATTTGGTCGCAGCGGCTGAGTGGGTTGTGCAAACCTGATCGATTCCTCCAAACTGGAAATCGCAGCCAAGGTACTGCTCATCAAGGGCTTGGAGGCCTGGATACAAAAGGCCACTAAGAAGTGGACTCTCGACCTGTTTCACGACCTCGGCGCCAGCTTTTTTGGCGTCGTGCTCGGAGACTGAGGCACACAGTCGGTAGTTGTCCAGGTTATACTCCTTTGACAATTGGTAGGATGAACCTAATGAAACGAGGGTAAATTAAAACACATTGACGAAGAAAACCAATTCCCACCAGTCACGAATCGAAGTTTATCCGTTGGAATTCCAAGAGATTCAAGGATGGCTCGAATCAGGAACTCGTAGTACTTGGTCCTGTGCGACACAAGCTCCAGAGGGGCTTTCATATTATCCAGGAATGCGTGAATGTCCGCAACAAGGACCGTCATTTCGATACCAGCGCGCAAGAAGTCGGAAATCTTGGTCAACGGGACGAAATAACCGATATGTGCTGTTCAACTGGTAAATTGAATCCATGGTTTCGCAGATCAACTGACATACGTCGTCCAGTTGGAGCAGTACCTAATTAATAAATCGTAAATATGTCAGTTCAAATAAACCTTTGTATCTCTTCGTGTACTCACCCCAATAGCCTTTTGGATGTTTTCCTTCTGCCAAAATCGCCTTGATAAGATCACCATTCAGCACTTCTTGTAACCGCCTCGTAATAAGTTCATATCGTTCATCTGCAGACAATGACACGTCGTCTGTGGGTTCGATGGAGAGATTAGCCTGTAGCGGTGCTGTTTCAAGCAAAACTGAGCCCATAGTGTGTAGAGGGATTGCAAAAGAAAGGCGGAAAATCGAAATTGACTCGAGTGACTCATTTAGGGGCTTTGGCATTTGCCGAGCCTAAAGAGGAAGGCCTTTCTCACGAAGGTTTCAGCTCAGTCGCGGCTGCACGTTATGTGACTCTGCGCTCATTCTTTTCTTTTTTATTCGCCGACAACTCACAATGTCTGAGCCAGGAGCCGGTAGAAAATCCCAGGAACCAGGGGCGAACCCTGGAAAGGCCCCGAAAAAGAATGAGACCTCACTAGGTCTCAGCGCGCAAGAACTGGATATCATTAAAACCAAGGAGCCATTGTATGGTCTTTTATCGCGAAATGTTGCAGGAGCCCGTGTTAGGTTGGCAATGGTATGTATTCCGACATCATTACCTGGAATGAACCTAACCATTTCTCAGGAAAGCGACCTAAATCCTTTTACGAAGCAACATCATACCCCACAATACAAGAAGATCCTTGAAACCCGCAGAAAGCTACCTGTGTTTGCCCAGATGGATGAATTCTTGACGATGGTAAGTTTATGTACCATATTGGAGCCCTACAGTCCTGAAATATATTGCCTTAGTTCAAGGAACATCAAATTATCGTCATGGTCGGCGAAACGGGATCAGGAAAAACTACACAGTGCGTCTTCAGCAGATTTCCTGTTCAAAATTCTCAAGATACTAGGGGATAATAGCTAACGACTGTCCTTCGTGGAAAATTTGGCATAGGATCCCCCAATTTGTCGCCTTTTCTGATTTGCCCCATACGAAGGGAAAGATGGTGGCATGCACTCAGCCTCGTCGAGTAGCAGCAATGTCAGTTGCGAAACGTGTGGCAGACGAAATGGATGGTATGCGTCATGTTTTGGTTCGCTATTCTCTGTACTAATGATTCCACCTAGTTCAACTCGGACGCCAAGTTGGTTATTCCATTCGTTTCGAGGACATGACCGAACCAGGGACGACATTCCTCAAGTACATGACCGACGGTATGCTTCTGCGAGAAGCCATGAACGACCCCGACCTCACCAGATACAGCACCATCATCCTCGACGAGGCCCACGAACGCACATTGGCAACTGATATCCTCATGGGTCTACTCAAAGGCGTGGCCAAGAAACGGCCCGATCTGAAAATCATCATCATGTCTGCCACCCTAGACGCGCTCAAATTCCAGAAGTACTTCAGCATCAGGTCCAGCGGTCAGGCCCCACTGTTCAAAGTACCCGGACGTACCCACCCAGTCGAGGTCTTCTACACCCAGGAGCCAGAACCGGATTATGTGGAAGCTGCCATTCGCACCGTTCTCATGATCCACCGAGCAGAAGGAGAGGGAGACATCCTTTTGTTCCTGACTGGTGAGGAGGAAATCGAAGATGCATGTCGGAAGATCAAATTGGAGGCGGACGAGCTGCACAATCAGGATCCGGACACCGTCGGTCCTATCAGCTGCATCCCTCTTTATTCATCACTACCTCCAGCCCAGCAACAGCGTATCTTCGATGCTCCGCCACAGTCGAAGATCGGGAGTGCCCCTGGTCGCAAGGTTGTCGTGTCTACCAACATCGCCGAAACCAGTTTGACGATCGACGGTATCGTCTATGTCGTCGACCCTGGATTCTCGAAACAAAAGGTCTACAACCCCCGTATCCGTGTGGAGAGTTTGCTGGTGTCGCCTATATCCAAGGCGAGTGCCCAACAGCGAGCTGGGCGTGCTGGACGAACAAGGCCCGGCAAATGTTTCCGGTTGTACACGGAGAAAGATTTCATGAAGGAGCTGGAGGAGCAGACATACCCCGAGATTCTGCGCAGCAATCTTGCCAACACGGTATTGGAATTGCTCAAACTCGGCATCAAGGTTCGTTTCGCTTATTTCCGCAATCGAACGAATCTAACGTAGGAACCCTCAGGATCTCGTCACATTTGACTATGTTGACGCACCGGCCCCTGAAACACTTATGCGTGCCCTTGAGCTCCTAAACTACCTCGCTGCCCTGGACGACGACGGGAACCTGACTCCCCTCGGTGCCATGATGGCCGATTTCCCACTCGACCCCCAGGTTAGTTTGATCCTGTTCCCATCTTGCTACAAACCCGAGCTGATCCCGTCTTTCAGCTGGCCAAAATGCTCATTGTGAGCCCTGAGTTCCGGTGTAGTAACGAGATCCTCACCATCACTGCGATGATGTCGGGTACGTACCATTTCCGCTCATTTAGCCACCGATAGTCTGATCGTGCTTTAGTGCCTAATATCTGGCTGCGACCACCCAACCAGCGACGGGAAGCCGATGCCGCCAAGGCTAGGCTGACTGTCCCCGATGGCGATCAGCTCACTCTCTTGAACGTGTACAATGAATATCGCCAAAGTGAGTTCGGCCCCTCTCTTGTCCAGTTGGTGCACGTTCTGAAATGTCAACCAGACTTAGGAGACAAGAATTGGGCCTGGAACAACTACATCAACCAGCGTGCTATGGCCCAGGCAGAGAACGTGCGGAGCCAACTTGAACGCGTCATGGAGCGATTCGAGATCGAGCTCGTCTCCATTGCGGACACGAAGAAGCTTTATGTCGCTGTTCGTCAAGCCCTCGTCAACGGGTACTTCATGCAGGTTGCACATCGGGAAGGCCAGAAGGGCAACTACATCACGGTGAAGGACAACCAGGTCGTCGCTCTCCATCCTTCATGCGGGCTGGAAGGACAGCCAGAGTGGGTTCTTTTCAATGAATTCGTGCTCACAACAAGGCCATATATCAGAACAGTATCCGAGATCAAACCTGAGTGGTAAGTGGAGTTGGTTCCCTGCGTAAGTCCTGTGCGCTGATTGCGACTTCCTAGGTTATTGGAATATGCTTCGAGCTACTATGACCTGAGGTCTTTCCCTGAGTCCGAGTACAAATCCGCTTTGCAGCGTGTTTCCGCCAAGCGATATGGAACGGCGACCACGACGACGAGCTCGAAGCGAAGTGGAAGCAAGAGTAAATCTGGCACTCCAGATCGTCGGGAGACTAAGAAACCGAAGCTTAAGCCATAGAGATCTTCATCGCTTTTTTGCATTAAATTTATTTAATGTGTGTAATCTCCTTCAACCTCTTTGCATCACACTCACTAACATCTTCCCAGATAATGTTACTTGTACCCGAAACTCTGCAGTTTACGACGTGGACTTTCAACGTTGCCTTTTAAACCTTTTCCTGTTGTCCTTCCCGAATTTAGACCAAAGGCGGTTGTATTTCTCATCTTGAAATCACCATTATGTCTGCAGCACCGCGATTCACTGGTCAGACGGGGCATAATTTTGTGACTAGCGAAGGAGAAAAATGAAGACGAATGGCGGAAGATCGATTGAGGCGCTGCATAATCCGAATCCCAACACCGAGTCTGTACCCACGAATGTTCGAATATTGGGAATATCTGGTTTGAACACACCGGGCACCCGAACCCTTGAAAGGCACTTCACATTACCGTCAGTGTTGGCTCTCACACATTCTATACTCTTGTTCATTGACAGCTCGTCTCTCGGCATATAATGCATACTCAGGGTCATAACACCGAAACATGAAATACACGGCAATTGACCTAGAATGCTAAGGATTGCATAGCGAAAATTCAAATAATGGAAGCCCCATAGGTTTGATATTCATAAGTAGTCAACCGGCAGCCCGTATGAGTGAATATCTAGTCGTAAGCGGTCAATCGGCGCCCGTGTGTAGTATGCATCGTAAATGGTAAGTACATGGTGTCAAAGAGTGTTTCCTGTCGGTGCTCATTTCCCTTCCAGTGCGTTGGCCAACTTAGTCGCTTCTGCTTCTGAAATACCCCAACGACTAGCCAATTCGTGAACCCCACGACCAGCAACACGCTGCTTCTCCTCCTTGACCGTCACGTTCCCCCAGCAGTCCGTGTCGGTCGAGCGACTGATAATTGTCTGGAACCATTCCACCGGCGAAACCTTCCAAGGCACACGCAGATAGGCCTTTGTAATAAGCTCGCGGGCCTTCTTTTGGGAGATCTCGTACTCCTCCTCGAATTGGTAGCCATTCTTCTTGAGTTTTCCCTTGGTGGCAGTGATGCATGCCACGCCGGTTGGATGATTCTCAGAGTTCGGGTTCATCTCGTAAGTGCGAAAAGCCCTCTCGTTCCTGGTCCACCAATCATCCATCGAGCCTGGCTCCAGCTCGAGATGGGTGATGATGACCACGACAGGGACGCGCTTCTGGCAGATAATCTCCCGGAAGAGCTTCCAGTTCTTGTGCGCTGCGTCGTTGATTCGAGGGGCCCGCATGCAGAAGACTAGGAGGCTTACGCCGCCCTCTAAGCCCTTGAGCATGCGATAGAGATTGCCGACTGCCTTCATATCACTAACAGTGCCTTGGTCGCCTTCGTTGAGGCCAGCCGTGTCCCAGAGGGCAAGTGAGTGGCCAGAGACGTTGGCGCTATACTGCGTGGCCTGGAAGGTACATCCCTTTGCAGAGCTGGAGATGTCTGCCTTCTTGTGCCCTATGATCAGATTGATGATTGAACTCTTGCCGACACCGCTCTCGCCAAAAAAGACGATGTTGTTAGGCATACTGAATGTCTAGAATGAGATTGAATGGCTGTTGATGATGGAAAACGTTAATCCGGCACTTACATAGGGTAAGGGTGTTGAAGATAATAGCAGACAACCAATTTGTCGAGTACGGACACTATCGAACTCGTTTACGCTCGTTCAACTCAAATAGTTTAACCCATCGTCCCGCACACGTGTCAGCAGCAGCGGCCTTACCTTCTACGCGTTTCGACCAATGTGATGTTGAGCGCCTATGCGACTGCGCATGACCCAATTCTCGCCCCTTCTCGAGCTGCGGAATGCAGCATGTTCAAGCTTCCGATATGTGAAATGAGTTCATTTTAAGGGATAGTGACCACACGAACAGGAGGGTTACTACTTATCACTCCGCGTCATGCCTTGCGATCGAGGATCACGCTGCGCTTCATACATGAGGCCCATGTCATTTCATTAAGGTTTACTGATAAACAGAGATACAGGTCACCTCACGTCAGATCGCTTCCATCGGCTCACAATGCAAAAGGGTGATATGAGAGAAGAGAACACCGTCTGCGCGTTCGGAAAGATACAAGGTTTTGCCTTTTGTCGCCATAATTCTAGGATGATTTCAGGCGTCAGAGCGCGAGTGTTTTCACCGCCGGGGTTTGCTCTAATTCTCAGTTAGGTAAGTTAGAAGATGGAATTGGAATGGACTGGACTCAGAGCACAGTTACTTCACGAGCGGAGACTAGCTCTGAAGCTGGGTTTCGTTTGGGTTTGTTTTCTGAAACGCTCTCGTTTCTTCGATGCCGGAATTGAAGTCAAAACAGAACTTAGCCTTAGCGCAAACTCGAGCTGGGACCGGTTGACCAGATGGCACTGTGGTTGAGTGGTGGGTCAGATGATGCTATATAGTTCTGCGCAGCGAGAAGAACGGGTACTTCGAAGCAGCTTCCTTATCACAATAACTTATTATATGCATATTGAAGACACGTTCATGCCTTCTGAAGGGAACTTGCAGTCACAAGGTGCGTATTACGAAAAAGAGAAGACCTCGAACTTTCCGTTGATTGGACGATAAAGACTTCCGCAGAAGAGTGAAGAGAAGAACTTCAGTAGAATACAGAAAGTCCAACGTTTCAAGGAAGACTGAGAAGTGCTGCGTTTGAATGTTCAGTCGCATAATGGTGCTGAAGATCGACGGGCGCTGGGATAGAGATAACTGCGGGACTAAACATGCAGCTGACGCGTGTTTCCGGCACTTACCGCTTCTTGAAAACAGGGTAGAGGAGGTGAATAAGAGCCATTCGAGCTCTCGAGGTTCTAACGGACGAACTTTTCTGCTTTTGCCCGTACGTACGACTTCAGGCTTTGAAGCGACTTCACCACTTTCTGAAAACCCGTCTCAAGTAGCCAACAGGCAAATCTGTAGCGCTGACGATATGAGCTCTGCATCGAATGGACAAGCTCAGACTTCCAGGTATGTAGCTGTACGAAGTCGCGACGCTGTATGCTGACAATGACTCGAACAGAAATGGAGTACCCCCCGTTGGTAATCGCACTGTTGGAAGCGCCCATCAAAGCTCTCCTCCGAGTGTCTCCTTTCCAACCACGTCAGACAGCAGTCCCCCTCTGTTCGCCCCGTCGGTGGTTGGAGCCAGGGTGGTGACTGCAGCGACGGGCACAACACGACTCGGTTACACTGCTGGCTTTACCCCTTCCACAGGTTGGCGAGCAAAAGCGAGCCCCCCCACCAATTCCAACTCAACCTATTCCAGCTCTGTGTCTTTCTCCCCAGGGGCGTCGCCTGGCGCAGAAGATATGACCAGAAGGAACGTCATCATCTTCGGAGAGACAGGAGTCGGGAAGAGCTCCGTCATCAATATGATCCGAGGCAATACATCCAGAGACGACCAAGCCCCTGTCTCCAGCGGCGCCGTAGGCTGCACCTTTTCGAGTCAAGGCTATGAAGCCAATATCAACGGACAGGAATACATGCTCTGGGACACGTCCGGCCTCAACGAAGGTCTTCGAGGCACCGTCGACCCTCGGCAAGCGATCCTGAATCTCGTTGAGTTGTTCGAAAAGCTCGATGGTCGAGTCCACCTCCTCGTTTACTGCATCCGCGGGAAGCGCTTTCGCCAGGTCGTCAAAGACAACTATGACCTGTTTTATACCCGTCTCTGCAATTCGAACGTTCCGATTGTACTGGTGGTGACGGGTTTGGAGAACGAAACGCCCGATATGGACAATTGGTGGAAGGAGAACGCGGACGATTTCAAGGAGTACAAGATGCGTTTTAAGGGTCATGCGTGCATCACTTCGACGCGGGGCAAACTGTCGAAGGATGGTGGATATATGTTTGACGAGGAATACGACGAATCCTTGAAGAAGGTGGGGATGCTGATCAGGACCTCCTGCAGAGGACCCAGCCACAAGATTACCCTGCCCAGCCACGACGACATTCTTTCGGCCCTCCTACCCCCCGACCCACCAAAAAGGGAAAACTCCCGGGTGGTCCAGGAGAACCGCAGTCGCCACGATACACCCTTCCAGGACCAAGACAGTGCGCCTACTGTCGGACATACTACTTTGGCGTTTCACCATTTCAGAAAGTTTTGCTCGCATATGGGGGCTGCGATGACTTCAGTCGGGGGTCCTGTAAATCAGGAAGATATGGATCCCAGCGGAAATCAGCGTCATTATGACTAACCTCTTTGGATTCCGAGGCAACTTATTTTTTCTGCTTGTCCCGTAGTATCTTACATCGTTGTCGAATTTTATGTCGGGCTGAATAGTCTCTGAAAGAGCGTTGTGTCTCCAGCTACCAGATAGTTTACACTCAATCATGCTTGAGTCACCGGCTAGGGGCTTGCTAGTTTTTCTTTGGCGCTCGTAAGATATTTGAGAACATCGAATTTTGATGGTTGGGTAAAAAGTTCGAGCCAGCCCGAGGCTTTTGCTCCTGCGCCTGAGAAGAACAAGCGTAACTGGACTAGGATAGCTTGGTCAATCATTTTCTCTGGCCATTTCATACGTGTAGCAGTGTGTCAGATTCGTCTCCGAACCTGGCATCTATCATCCCGCCACTGCTTCCCAAAAGGCTCCAACATAAATGATAGAAAGATTTGAGTGATAGCAAGTGATGCGCTGAGGATAATACTTTGGTCGGCCTGCACACCTACGCATTTTCTGGCTACTCCCAACGGTAGATATAGAGAACGTGAGGATTACCGTCTCGTGTACGTCATGGGTGGCGTAGGTCACAGCGTAGAGCGGAAAAGGGGATCTTCTCACAGCCGATGAGCTAATAATACCGTCATTTAAGCCCGCGAGGTTAGTATCTACCACTACCTAGGTCAAACCCATCTTCACTCAAAGCTTCACTCAAAGCTTCGCTTAAACGATCTTGGTTTTGACCAGAATTGGCTGAGAATCAGCTGAAAATTGAGCCCTTCAATTCTTTGCTCCAAACAGTCGTCGTAGAATGTCCTACGGTCGATTGTCGCTCTTCCCACTGCGAATTGTCAAAGTGAGTATTGTTTCACCGAACCGGTGCATAATTCTGAACGCATTCGAAACTTGAAAGGCAGATGCTTGGGGACCAACAGAAATTCAAGAGGTGGAAAATGGTATGTTCTTCATTCGGGATTCCCTTATGTGCGCCGCTTCAACAAAAGTTCAGAATCTGATGAAGAAACAACGTTTATCCGACGCTTTCCGGAGTCATCCCAAAGATCTTCACTTCGTCGAATGGCAGAGGTACTAGAGGGTACGCTGACCTTGACTTAGGGACCGACACTCGATGCTGACTGAAACCTATTTAGAGTTAGGTCCAAGAGGTGTTGAGAGCCCAAGCACTGCTCCCACCAATGATAACACACCTGAGAACGCACTTACCGACCTCTCTCAAACGAAGAATCGAAAACCTGAATTCTCACCAGAAACAAGCACTTCCGATGACGAGGTCCTTGCTCAGGTTTGCTCCGCTATCGCTGGTCTTTGGTTCGCATGCCCAGATCCCTACTGACCGTGGCTCAGTCATTCGGTAAAGTTGTCGTTACAAGATTTCGTCAACCACCCAACTATCGACCAAAGAAAGTTAAATTTCATCAATGCTCAATCTGTGACAAGCCATTCCCCCGGTAAAATGCCAGTTTCTTTCCGAAAGGCTCTTACTCATAGATTTCTCATTAGCCCAAGTGGTCTGCGCACACATATGAATACTCACACGAGGGAGAAGCGTACGTGAGGCACTCTTGAGAGCCTCACATACTGATTCGCCCCCTAGCCTACCCTTGTCCCTTCGAAGGCTGCGCCAAATCATTTTCTGTGGTATCCAACGCAAAGCGGCACTACCGGACTCACACAGAGTCGCCTCTTCGAGACTCGGGACGAATTGAGTGCCCAGGGACGTATATTGTTGATTTTGCCGAGCCTGTAGTGGTAGGTGCTCTGCTAGTTAATGGGGAAGATGACCCTACACGCTTCTTGCAGGTGGCCGCAGGCGAAACTGAGGCTAACTGTGCATCATCTACCTCAAGGCGGCTGGGAAGATCGAAGAGTTTAAAATGGTTGTCTATGAACAAATGTATCTTTCGCAACTCTTAGTGCGATAGAAAGGGATCTGTAAAACATGTTGTATGTATCTAGACTTCTCCTTTTCCAAAATAATTCCACTTACCTTCAACTTGGAGACCAATGTAGTTTTTATATTAAATTAATGGTTCAGACGCATTTTTCGTTTACAACAAGCCCTAACGCGCACGTTCGAAAGTCGTTCTCCTAATTCAACTTTTGATAGAGACTGCAGTCTCGTTCCTCCTGGCTCCAACGTCCGTGGCAATAAGATGTCGTCACTTCTACTGTCACCAGTGTGGTGAGTCTGAGCGGCCTTCGAGTCACTGGATCCGCTTCACTGATGAAAAGCCCGGAAGCCTCGGCGCTCAATACAGTACCACTGCAAAACCAATGGTACTATTAGTCCCTAACAAATTGAGTATGCGCATGTCTCGACTCTGTAGTGGCCTCACGAGGAGGGAGGTTGACATGACCGTTCAGGACGAGGCGGTGCAACGCCGCAATAGACCTGTCAGTGTCATGCGGCGGCCCCGATTCCTCGTCGAGTTCTGAGCAATTCTGACAGTGACTTCAGCCATCCGGTGCCGTGCTTATCTTCCACCTACTTATAGTCCAACTGCCACTGCTGGAATTGGGCCGGATATTCACCACTCACCATTACGCCTCTCATGTCTTCAGAATCGTCGCTCCAGTCGTCTCAGTTTCATATCTTTAAGGACAGCCTTGCAGCCCATCTGTTGGGGAAAAAGATTAGCGGCGAGGCAGAAGAGCTGGATGACTTTGCGTCATACCTCGCCGAAGAAGCGTGGCCTATCTTGCCATCAAGCTACCAGATCGCGACCTTTGAAGATCGGGATTCCGTTCAGCCTCGACCGACAGCCGACAATCCCATAGAGAAGTGCCTTTCTCTGGAGGCTCTTTCTGCCTCGTTCGTCGAAACCTTCATATCATATGGCCTTGCGCCAGACGCCGACCACGACCAAGCCACAAAATTCCTGTACAAAGTCATAGAAGACTACCTTGAACAGGCGTGTGCACCACCCCCCGTCTGGTCAACGACGAGGACTAGTGAATGCGAGATTTGCGACAGAGAAGTTCCACTCACATATCACCATCTCATACCCCGCTCCACCCACTCCAAAGTTCTGAAGAAAGGCTGGCATCACGAGTCGATGCTAAATAAAGTCGCCTGGCTTTGTAGGTGAGTGGAACGGATTTGGAATAGCAACGCGGCTCAACCAACTCTATACAGACACTGCCACTCTGCCGTCCACCGTGTAGCAAGTAACGAAGAACTCGCTCAGCATTACCATACGATCGAGCTTCTGCTGGAGCGCGAGGATATTCAACGCTGGCAAAAGTATGCCGCGAAGCAAAAATGGAAGCCAAGGCCTAAGAAAGCTCAACGGCAACCAATCGTATGAGGTCTTCGAGCTTTACATCCGCCGATAGTATGGGTAGTGTGGTAAACACAGTGGAGATGGTAAAAAAAACATGAGTACCACATCGTTGAAGCCTTGACGGCGCCACCTCATCAAGTCTGCTTGAGCAGTTGCTCGTACTCTACTTATAGCACTGAAAAGCCACCTGAAGGCGACAAATGCTGCATCATAATCTATGGTAAGAATACCGGGCTGCCATTCATCGCCGACCAAGTTCGGTGGAGCCCAAGAATGCGAGGAACAACTTTGCGGGGCTGAGAGTCGAACGCGAGATGCATAAAGATTCCCACAGTACAGCCACTGCTTACATAACCCAATACAGTCACAAAAACCCAAAGTGTGGATGATTTTTTAGTGTACTTTAAGACACAGTACCAGCCAGTGCCTAAAGGTAACGGGGATGTTTGCATTTACCTCAGACTGCATGCCCCTGTTTCTACAGTGAACAAATTCAACGTAGGCTCAGCGCGAAGCTCAGGAGCTGGAACTGCGCAACTGAGGCACCCACGGAGGGACAGGGATGAATGCCGACATTCGTAGGCATGCGCATTGTCGACGTATCTAAGCTCTCGTTTGGACAGATAACGTCTGCACATTGCACAGAGTGACCTTCCCTGCAGCAATAGCGTAATGCCACACGAAATAGCGGTGCATTCCCCAAGAATTCGACGTTGCCATCTGGTCTCATTACTTTGCAGCTCCTGGCTCATGTGCGAGCCATTACGATAAAGGGTTGGCAGTCACCATCTCAGCGACAGAAACAATCCGTGAAATACTCGACGCGCAGTCTCGATGGTACGTTTATCAGAATTCCGGATGTGTTATCCATGTGCTATTGCGGTGGAATCTCTCCGACATAGTGAGGCTTCAAGTATATAAACGAGTCGAGTTGGGCCCTCTTTCTACAGCTCAAGCTACTCTACATCTATACGGCTTCCTCCCCTTCATCCTCTGTCCCTCTTAAGCGTACAATGCGGCCTTTTGCTCTTCTCGCCCCTCTGGTCCTGGCCTCTGGAATTGCTGCACGAACGTTCACAGTGAGCTTGAGTACTTAAACGCCGAAATATGTGCGCTGAAAACCTACCTTTAGGTTCGCAACAATTGCCCATTCACCATTTGGTTCGTACTCTTGCGTTCTAGTGCTGATCTGATTACTAACCTGATAATTTAGGCCCGCTGTACGCACATTCGCCTCAGAGTCATGGGTGTCATGGATGGACTCTAATAAACCTCTAGATATATACCAACTCTGGAACTGCCCGTCCTGACCATCCTACTGGGTATGTCTTCCTTTCAGTTTATAATGGGTTGTCCACTAATGTCGCAAATTGGTTTATAGATGGGAAGCGCGAGCTGGTACTGGCGTGTCTTTCTTCGTCCCAGACAACTGGGTATCAGGAAGAATCTGGGTAAAGTCCTCCCATCTTTCACCAATGACAGAGGGACTGAGCCTATGTCTGTCCTGTTGATCAGGGACGACGTAACTGCAACTTTGCCAACAATCCAGGCCCCAACTCGTGCCTCACTGGAGGCTGCAACGGTGGATTGCAATGCGCACAGACCGGGGGCACAGTAAGCCACAATCAACGCACAAACGAAATCCTTACCTACCTTCATTCCAGGGCGTTCCACCGGCGACGCTCGCTGAGTTCAGGCTCTCCGGTCACGCCAACTTGGATTTCTATGATGGTGAGATCTCCCCATCTGCTTTATTTTACAAACTGACATCTCAACTCCCAGTCTCCATGGTTGACGGCTACAACTTGCCCATGAGGTAACCCATCATTTCAAAATCATCATAATCATTTTGACACACTTACTTACCGTCCTTTTTAACAGGATTACGAACAACAAAGGTTGTCCTGTTACCGAATGCGCAGTCGATCTCGGACCAAACTGTGCGTCTCTTCGAATCTTCATAATATGAGTGACTACGCTAATTGTCATTGCAATAGGTCCTGGGCCGATTAAAGGACCTTTCGACAATGCCGGATTTCCTGTTGGCTGCAAAACTGCTTGCTCCGCCAACTTGGACGGAAATCCCCGTGAGTCCATTCTTCATTTTTCAGTGCAACCTACGCGACTAACACTGGGTATCAGTAAACTCCAGGAACTGCTGCTCTGGCAACTTCAACACCCCTCAAACTTGCCCTTCATCTGGTAAGCGCTGATGCGACGAAATCTCACTCGCCTGTTTCTAACGCACTCCAAAGGTGTGCAGTTCTACGACTATTTCAAGCGAAACTGCCCGCTTGCATACGCATACGCCTACGACGACCAGAGCTCTACCTTCACTTGCAACTCCGGTCTCAGGGCAGACTACACCGTCACCTTCTGTCCCTGAGCTGCTTACACGGAGACTTGAGCCAGACACAGAGCCTACACTGCACATGTAGTCTACTTATACCATGCAATATACCACGTGCGATGCCGTTTGCACTGCTCTTGAAAGTTGAGACCAATGCTAGCAGCCAGGTACCCCGTGGGTTACGATCAATTCCCTGCCTTCTGAAAATTCCGAGAGCACCGTAGCCATCTTAACTGGTTGCAGGGCAGACAGCTCTGGCCCCAGAATGCCGGTTCGGCGATTATCCGGAGTTTTAAAATCAGAAAGTTGAAAATTGATGCAACCTTCGCGGAGTTTACTATCGTTGTTTTCTTTTCTTCCTCCACCATGGATCCGACCCACAATAGCGTATTTCGCTCAAACTGCCCCTCATCTCCAGAAGGTGTGCTCTAAATACCACTGACGATACCTTCGCAGAACTCTGGGCTTTCGGACTATCCACGGAGCTTCGAATATCCATGTGCACGCTAAACACCGTCTGCATTGCTAGAACATTGAGTTACGTTGAAAGAAGACTTGACAATGTTCCGTTCGTTCTGGGACCCCTGACCCTGAAACCCGAAGAAACTGGATACTCCCCTTCCTTGGGCGCTGATGGTACTTCTTCAATGGGCTTCAGTTGGACCATTCGAGGTCTTCTAGCACGAGTCCAGCACCGAAATAGTGCGGCAGAGCTCCGGTCAGCGGTAGAGCGGACAACAGTGCGTCATGCTTCACTGTCTGCATTAATTAGCCTCTGGACTAGGGCTTGGCTGCGGTTGTTTTGAAGTTGGCTGACCAATGTAGGCTGACCATTCTGTTGTTTCGCATTTCGCTTTCCGATTATGCGTAGTCGTGGCTCTCATGGCGTCTGTTGGTACCCATGGGACGCGTAGGTCCCACGAGGTGTTATTTATGCCATGGTCAAATGCTTTACCCTCTGGAATGTGACTCGACATTACTACGAACAGTAAAGTGAGGGCCAGAAAGGTCTCGTACTTTGCGACAACACAGCAAAGCATTCCGGGATTGCTCACACGAGAACCACCTCCTTTTGACACATTCTCTAAATTCAAATCAAGTTCTCATCAGCGCTTGTGCTCATCATTGTCTGGTATGCCCTCACATTTAGGACGATCGTGCGACTAGATCGGGAGAAGAGCCGCACATCTATGTCGCCTGACCTGACCAGCAACACTGTCTGCGCCTCCATCTCTCTCCATTCCTCGTTCTTTTGGCTTTTAACTGTCGTTACGGCAAATGATCAACATCTGCATACGGACCTGCGGTCTTGTGGTCAGTGGGTCTCGTGTAAAATCAAATTCGGAGGCAGCCCGAGAATAGCTGGAGCGTTCTTTGAATCGTGGACCGGACTCTTTGCCTGATCTTTGCTCTGATCGCAGCCTTTGAGATATTCTGCTGAGAGTCTTGGACGCGGGGTCTACGGGGTGCCGAGCGTCGATCTATTTTTGGGATGGGTCTAGTAGCGCTGTGGATGGTATAAAAGGGATGGCAAATTGTCTAGGGAAGAGCAGACAAGCAGTTCTATCTGTTTATCTCTTCATAGCTCTTCTCTCCCTTCTACACTCAATACTCTAGCTCTTTAGGTGTTCGACATGAAGTCGTTTGCTGCTTTGCTTGTCACTCTTGCTGTTGCGTCCAACGCTGCTGCTCGAACCTTCACGGTGGGTCTCGGCCTGGTAAAACGATGAGTAACTGCCTGATTGGCGCGATTGGGTATAGGTTTACAATGCGTGCCCGTTCACCATCTGGTCAGTTCGTTGTGTTTCCTCGCGTCTTCAAGCTTACTGACAATCTTTATTAAGGCCTGCTGTACGCATAGATCCAACGAGCCGTACCAGATCGCGGTAGTACTAACCTCCAGAAAGATTTTTACCGGTGTAGGCGCTACTCCAAGTCATCCGACAGGGTCGGTCTACGTTCTGCCCGATATTGTCGCCCAACATTAACCCCAACATTAACCCTCTTCTTCCTCTACATAGATGGCAAGCTGCGCCTTTTACGGCGGTGTCCTTCAATGTCCCGGACAATTGGACCGCTGGTAGGATTTGGGTAAGTGATTCCACCCGCATCACGCCTTATGTTGTTTTTGATTCATTCGGCGTCTATTAGGCAAGGCGTAACTGCAATTTTGGAAGCAACCCGGGACCCAACTCTTGCTTGACTGGAGGGTGCAATGGCGGATTGGCCTGCACCAACCCGGTAAGTATCGATCTTTGTCTGCCTCCTCTGGGCGAGGGTATTCGGGATTTAAATGACTAATTCGGTGTCGCGCTTAGGGTGTCCCTCCCGCAACTTTGGCAGAGTTTACGCTCTCTGGGGCTAATAACCTTGACTTTTATGATGGTTAGTGGCTGTGGGATTTAGTGTGCTAAGAGTGTAGCTAATCATATGTAACAGTGTCCCTGGTCGATGGTTACAATCTGCCGATTAGGTGGGTTAACTGTACTACGGGAACGAAGTTAACCTAACAGCTTATCTCCTTGCTAGGATCAACAACAACAAGGGCTGCCCCATTACCGATTGCCCCGTGGACCTTGGACCAAACTGTACGTCTCGATAAACAAACCTTCAAGGATTGAGATTGACTGAAAGTTCATGATCAGGCCCTGAGCCACTCAAGGGTCCCTTTGATAGTGTCGGCTTCCCTGTTGGATGCAAGTCTGCTTGTATCGCCAACTTGGACGGCAATCCCGGTAGGCAGCTTCCTTTCACGAATTGCCGGTACAACTCAAACCACAATAAACAGGGAACTCCAGGAACTGTTGCTCTGGACAGTTCAATACTCCCCAGACTTGCCCGGCCTCTGGTGTCCAGTTCTACAGCTACTTCAGTGCGTATCGATTATCTATATGTTAGGGGAACAGGACACCAACGCATTTTCTTTAGAGAACGCGTGTCCTAAGGCTTATGCTTATGCCTACGACGACAGCAGCTCCACCTTTACTTGTAACGCCGGTCTCAGGGCTGACTATACCGTCACCTTCTGCCCTTGAGAGGCGATGCGTCTAATCAATATCCCGGAATATGTGGGCTCGCTTTGCGGTGACTGGGAATTGGATCCTAAGGAACGAATAACAACTGTACAATATTCTGGATCGGCCACCTCCCCCCTCCGTTCTTACTATGTGTCTCGCTCGTGTTGTATTAGTGATAATGAAGATGATCAACTGTTGCCTAAGGCATTTTATGCCCACTCATATCAACCCTTTGGACCATGAAGACGGTTCTTCCCGTACGTAAGCGTTGTTATGAAATCAAAGGCATTTCGGAAGCTATTGGTTTCTGTCACGGAAAGCGGGGAGAACAGGACTACCGCCTCCTAAATAGCAAAGCTCCTGGGCTTGAGACACTTTAAACTCTGAGAAGACGGTGATATACTGTAGAAATAATCAGCGCACTAGGCAAGACGGATAGGAGGGCGGGAATTTGGCGTTTGGCATGAGGGTGCGTGGGCCTCGCCACTGGCCAAGCAAGGCCAAACAGCGTCGTTCTCAAACGATTTTGCTGGTTGTTCGCTACTTGGATTTTGTCGTCGACCTCGTCGTTCCCCTCGTTCCCCTCCCCCCAAATTTACCCTCTGCTCAATGTCTGCCCTCAACTCCGCCCCCATCGTCGATGGCATTGGCATTGCCAACCTCCCCAACCAGGTAGGTCTGGCGCTATCGTGGTCGGTGTGCTCAGATTCGTGACGCGACATTCTCTAGAGGCACAAAATCGTCGCCAAGCGTGGCGCCCACTTCACTATCATGGTTGTTGGTATGTTCTGCTGTGTATATGTCAGGCGAACTGGGTACTAATTGTATTTGGGACAGGCGAGTCTGGTCTTGGAAAGACGACTCTCATCAACACGCTCTTCTCGACAGAGCTTTCGCCCCCAAAGAACTACAACAAGCGCCATTTCAAGCAATTAGACAAGTTGACTGAAGTCGAAATTATCAAGGCTGAGCTGGAGGAGAAGCAGTTCAAGGTCAAGCTCACTGTCATCGACACCCCTGGATTCGGTGACTACGTCAACAACCGCGACTCATGGTTACCCATTGTCGAATTCATCGATGACCAGCACGAGGCGTACATGAGACAAGAGCAGCAGCCCCAGAGGTCAGAAAAGACCGATTTGCGCGTTCATGCTTGCTTGTACTTCATTCGGCCGACTGGACATACGTGCGTATGATTCGGTTCCTATTCTTACTCGCTTACTGATTTTCTGCTCCTAGATTGAAGCCTTTGGACATTGAAGTCATGAAGCGCCTCGGCACACGCGTGAACCTCATCCCTGTCATCGCCAAAGCCGATACATTGACCCAGAACGACCTTTTCACCTTCAAGCAGCGGGTAGGCCATTTGTTGCCACGTAATCTGCAAATTTAACCTTCGTTTATCAGGTTCGCGAGGTGATCTCCGCCCAGGGTATCCGAATTTACACGCCACCCCTTGATGACGAAGAGAACGCCGAGCACGCCCAGATGCTGATCGATGCTATTCCCTTCTCAATCATCGGCTCAACAGACGATGTTCGAACACCTGATGGCCGTATTGTTAAGGGACGAGAGTACATTTGGGGTGTTGCTGAAGGTACGGTACCCTTTACAGCCCAAAAGGAATAATGCTCATTGATTTTCAGTCGAGAACGAGAACCACTGCGATTTCAAGAAGTTGCGATCTTTGTTGATCCGCACACACATGCTTGACCTCATTTCCACCACCGAGGAGCTCCACTACGAGAACTACAGGCAACAACAGATGGAGACTCGCAAGTTTGGCGAGGCCAAGGTCAAGAAGCTTGACAACCCCAAGTTCAAGGAGGAGGAGGAAGCACTCAGGAAGAAGTTTACTGAGCAGGTCAAGGCAGAGGAGGCCAGGTTCAGGCAATGGGAACAACATGTACGTCGCCGCATTTCTCCCCTATCAGACTTTGGATCTGATTCTGATCAAACCCTAGCTCATCGCGGAGCGAGACCGTCTCAACAAGGACCTCGAGTTGGCACACAGCGCCATCAAGGCTCTGGAAGCAGAGCTCGACAACCTCCAGGTTGGCTATGGCCGTGGAACTGGCCGTCGATAAACGGTTCCAGCTTCCATTGGGACCTCTCGCTTCTTGGATTGTTTACATCGGCATACCTCACTTTCAAAACAGTTGTTTTGTCACTCGTTATTATACCCATCTCTTAAATCTCCTCAGTCGCTCGTTCGATGTTCTATTTCTTCTCTTTCTTTTTCCTAGTAACTCCTGGGCTCGAATTGAAGGCGCAGGACCAGGAGTTTAATCGTTTGGAGTCGTCCACTTTCTCCATCCCGACTACACGCGGCCTGGCTCCTCTCATTCGAGAGAGGCAGGTCTTTCCCACAACTTATTTGGCGGAGAATGGGCGAACACTTACTAGGCTTGGCACGTTTAATCGGCTTCTTCCTTTTGTTATAACATACGACTTGATCATTATCTTGTGCTATTAGTCCTCTTTTTCTTTCAACTAGGTTGTGCTGTAACATGACAGTGGGCTGATACTCCAATGCTACGACATATTAATGCACTCCGGCAAGACGGCAAGTACTTCATCGGTGGTCACTGGCAACCTACACTGAACACAGCGTTGGGTGCGTTTTTCTCCGTGTATGTCATCGTTGGTCTGTGCACATTATTGCTTTCCGAACGTGCTGCGCCGAACAATCTGGGCCAATCCCTCAGGCCTCACGCATCCGGCATTATATCACTCGCAGCGGCCCTTTGAACACGCACCATGCTCGGCCAGGCTGTACATGCACCTTCAAAGATGATTTCCGTGAGCTTTCCTTCATCCAAGGTATCCAATCAACATTACTTATACATAAACAATCAGTTATAAATCATTCAATGTATCCAATTTCCAGTCACCGCAAAACTGTGTCCACATGTTCCGCTGTTATCGATTCGACGCATTCCTTTTCAAGGACAGAATGTCACGGTACAATCAGCCATCAGATGGGAATTGCAATTGAAAGCGGAACTGGGTCCCAACCTTCGAAGGCAGATCGTCCGAAAAGTAAGGGGACAGTACACGGTGATCAGCAGAGAAGTTGATGAAAAAGTGAGTTCTGGGGGACTAGACGCAACCTTGTGTAGGCTCAGCTCGGACTGGAAACATAAGTGACTCAGTCGCTATACAGGGATTGGTCGCCGCTTTGTTTCCTTGTCGAATCAGCGCCCACGCAATCGTCATCGAGTGGCCACCTCAAGAATAGAAGATCAAGGTAAAAGTAGCTCATCGGAGGCTCCCATTTCCTATGATGACAATTCCTATCTCCAGCAGAATTCGTTTGACCTCATTCTCCCGTTCTCCAGTTCCATCCTTCCGTCACAGCTGGACTATCCGAATGATGTTCTTTGATCTCCCACTCCTTCGTTTTCTTGGCCATTGCCTGGGGGAACAGAAGTACTAGCATCAAAGTGTCACAAATATTCGGCATCCTTCATCCTTCCCCTGGACAGGTTTCCCTGACACGGCGTCGTTGTCTGACGACCAAAAAGTCACCATTGCACGTACTTTGCAAATGGCGATCCTGGGCCGGATCAGCCTTGCAAGTCCATGAAATTGCATCAGCAGCTCCTCGTCATCCAGAACACGGCCGGGTACATTTTACAGCAACTTCGGTCAAACTGACCGCAATGGCGTGAAGCAGTGCATCTGTATTACCCAAGATTTAAACAGCTTTTCGAGGGCTCCACACACCGCATGTTCGGACCTCTGTAGATGATGGGCTTGACTCGTAGTACTTATACTTGGGCTGAGACCGCGGTGTAAGATACATTACTGACACAATCCTCCCCGCCCCCACCTTGCCCTATCGACATGTCTCACGCGAACCACAACAGCAGCAGTTTCCCTAACCCTATCATCATTGCTGGGGTCTTTATAGGGGTCATTGCGATAATACTGTTTACTGTCGCAGCGAGGAGGGCCAACAAGGCTGCAAGACTTCGTGAGTAATCCTCCGGCCTGTTCCCCAGGTCATAATGACATCTTCGAGAACCCCATTTGACTGTATCTCTGTCTTAGGTGCAAGCGTTGCAAGGCCCATCACCGTGGAGTATACACTACGCCCTCAGGCGTTAGCTCAGCGTCGTCCAACGCTTGATCCTGAGCTACCTGAGCTACCACCCCCTGCGTATCAAGCACATACAAAAGATAAACTCGTCGCGCATACCACACCAGCTCTGGCTGTGCCGAATATGCCGAGCCATCCTCCTCCACAGCCAGAGAATTGGCGGAATGTGTAGGGGCGGGCTGTGGGGCTGTGGAGACTATGAAATCCGATGAACCAAGTAGCGTGATCAACGGCTTCTGTTCACCGTATTATGCATCCGGTAGGTGTGATCATATTTTTGATATTGCCTAGCAAAGCTCGTCCTGACCCCATTTTATAAGATTTGAACATTGTCTTGGAATCTGGATGCGTAACGCTAGAGCTAGATTTTGCGCCCTCACTGTGTTGCAGAAAGGCGCTGGAAGCAGTGGCTACCGAGGGATGGTCGCCTTGTTCTGCAACTCCTTTCAACGACTACATACATCGATTTTGACCCTGGGTCAGGCCTTTGTTAGTGTTAGCGCGAAGTCAACTAATAGGGAGTGGCGCAGACGACTTCGATGAGGAGTTGGGACTTGGTTCACCTACGTCAGGGAGTGTGATTATGTCGTAATCTGTTGGCACCGTCTTCAAACTAGATTATCATGTCATGTAATTCCCAAATACGTACTAATATAGTAAAGCTGAAGCACCGAAGCGAGCCTCAAGCGAGCCTAAGGATTTCGGACGGAACGGCCCTTTGGGTGTGGCAGTGACAAGCTGTAAAGATGACCAGATTCGAGCCTCCAGTGTGATAATTGAGGACACCTCTTCCTCTGGCAGTCTGTATCAGCGTCCCTCAAAATAACCACATCATGACGTTAAAATGTTAAGACCCTGGCGGTCAGCGAGGTTCACTGTCCCCTGACAATTACCACAGAAATAATAATAATAACAATGTCCTGAATCGTCCTGATTACAGTTGAGGGCGGGCGCCTTTGGCTCGATAGATGAGCTTGTGAGACAGTCAGACTAGGTACACGAGTCCGCCGAGTACCGCCATATGAGAGAGCTAGAATGCAACATACAATAGCTGACTTGGGCTTTGAAATCCAATCGAAATCCTCGAGGCCCTTGAAGTTCCTTTTGATCACGGTAGACGCATCACAGCGCATCAGTTACGGATGTAGTGGTCACCGGTACGCGAACCGCATTTTCAGTGGGCAACACAGTACAGCCACTTGGGGTTCTCTCTTGTTCCCGTTCTTCCACCGTGGACTCATGTTGACAACTTGTTGACGACCTACATCATAAAAGTCTAAGTTACATTCGGAAACCTTAGTAATCAAGTGTTGGCACGCAGGCTTCACACCTATCGCTTGCGCAGTAACTGTGAATGCCGTATATCATAAGTACAATTACTTCCCAGCAGCATTGACTACCTTCAAATTCCATTACAAAGCTAGGGATAACACTCCAAATTCTACTTCCTACCGGATGGAAAGAGCTTTCACAATCTCAGTGTTATCACTGGGTTTGCCTTGGACATACCGATGGCTACCAATGGGTGGTTCCTCGACATAGCATCTCTTGACAGTTCGGCCCTGTGAAGCACAAAGTACAGGCTTTACAGCGTTGTTAATGCCAAGGTCAGCTATGATGAGGCCCGTGTTGCCCGACAATGATAGGCAGTCTCTTTAAATCCAGGAGCTCTGTGTTGCGAGGAACCAATTAAAGCCCTCACTCATCATGTCATCCAGGATTAAAATCCCCCCATACATTGTCATCCTTATTATTATTGGCTTAGCTGGAGGGCTCGGATTGCTATGTATGGTCACTATATTGACTGTACAATATTTTAAGGCTCGCAAAAGTATGTTTTTTCTACATATCCCGGGTAATTCTGACCCCAATTCGAAATTGTAGGGCTCAGTACTGCTGCTGCTTCTGCTGCCACAAGATCCGAAGATGTCGAGCTTCCTATGTATGGCCAACACACCAGGGACCAGCGTGTTAATCCAGGGAACATACAGTACGATGTTCCTGCGGCGTTCGACTTGGCTCGCGCAGTTTCAGACTCTGTCCCGGTGCTTGATACTCAATCTACAACATATGAGCGTATGCGCAGGGTTCAGGGACATGTCACAGCACTGAGACGCCTGATGGCTGCCGCTCCAGTTGATGGATATCCGCAAGACTCCCCTGCATTGGACAAGATCCATACCCTTCGAGCAAAGATTGCCAGCCTCACCGAGCCCGCTAGTAATCAGCCACAAACGTCTGCTGTGACAGCGAATTCTGTGGCTATCGTTTCCACTCCTCTTGCGGAGCCTCCAGGAACAGCACCCGGCTCGACCACAATCACAAGCGTCCCCGTCCAGTCCTCCTCTTCAGGTCAACATGGAACTTTGTACGAGCGAATGATGCAGGTCCAGCAACTGTTGGCGCAGATGGACCGACTGTCCAGTGCAATGGCACGAGCACGGGAGGCTTCTGAATCTACTACAGAGAGTCGCAACTTCAACGCAGAAGTAGAATTATTGCAGAGGAGAATTACGCAGATGATGGAGCCCACCGTCACGCCTGAAGCTGGAGGCTCAAGCTTTTCGGCTGAGCTTGCGCCCCGTAGTTCTTTTGTGGAAGCTCTGTCAAGCAGTGACAATGCTAGGGCTGGACGCCAAGGTGTTCCGGTAACTTCTGGGCCTGAAAACACACGAAGTGGTGTTGATCGAGCACATTCTCCGCCGCCTCCCTACTCCACGACCAATACCACTGAGCACGGTGTGCGAGGGATGGCTCCAATGGGAGCGGTCACGTAGCCAATTGTAGCAACCCCGTCACAGGGTGAACGTACGTAGCTTCATATGTACTCTTTTTGCCCGGTCAAGGCGTCTCCACATAAGAACTACAAAATGTCAATGTATGATATATGTATGTACTCGCTAGAAACGAACATCGGTCGCGGATTCGCAGTCGCTGGATGACCATCAAAGTTAATTCAAGTTCAAAACTTTGTTTCTAATTTCCGGAAAGTATCGCGCTCTGTGTTTCAAACCAGCTCCAGGGCATGCAGGTAACAGGATGTAATGACTTAGGGAATGTATGTACAAGCCTAGCCTTGACAAAATAAGGTCAATACTTTGGCGCAAAGACCGAGTCGGGGATGCCCCTTCTCGGCGCCAAGTATATGTGCCAAGCCATCCTTCTCGCAGCCAGAGAATTGGCGGAAGGTGTAGGTGGGGCTGTGGGGCTGTGGAGATTGTGACCAACAAGCAGGCGTGATGTAATCTGTTCGGTTGATGAAAGGTTACTGCCATGGTAGGTACGATTACCTTGATACTATCAAAGCTCGTCCTGGCTCCTCAGATGTTCAGGTCTTGATTCCGGTTGGAATCTGGATGCGCCACCATAACCATTAGCGCCAGAGCTAGGACTTGGTGTATGTGGATCTTCATCAAATATGGAGTCTGGTTTGGGGGAGACTTTGAAGCCCTCGTTATGTCGCAGAAGGGAATTCTCAGAGCCCCAACAGTGGCGACGGGGGGATGGTCGCCGTGTTCTGTAGCGCTCCCAACGCTTGACTCCGACCTTCGAAATTTCCCTTGGCTCGCAAGGTCAAGAGGAAGGATTATCACTGGCACACAAATCGGCGGGACAAGTTTAAGTGGTGCGAAAGACTGGGATGTGAATTCTGGACCTAAATCATTGTGAAATACAATTATGTAGTGGTTTAATGACGGTCCCTCCCTCACTATGTCTAATGTAATTGTAATTTTCCAACAAAACAATGAGCAGCATTCGAAAACGTCAATCATGGTACATTTCGGCACCTATCGCTTGCCCAGTGCCTGTGCATGATGTATACTTTCAAAGAGCAGCATTGCCTATGTTCAAATCCCACCACACAGCGAAGATTCTGTTCTTTTTTCCAGATAAGGGAGAGCCTCCGCAGTCTCAGACCAGTGATATATCAGTACATTTGCCTTTGTCTTGTTTCTTTCGTCTGCCAAGAGATTGGACTCTGCGTGATTTCCTCTACATGACTAACAGTGACTATGATGTATGAACCGCGTTGCCCGACAAGAGTTTCCAGTCTGTTTAAATGCAGGCGCTGTGCGTCGCGAGAGAAATCATTTCCCTCACTCACTATGTCGTACTACAGGTCTCAAGCAGACCCTAACATTACGGTTATCGTCGTTGGCGCAATTGGAGGGATCTTGTTCGTGTCTGTGGTGTTTGCCCTGGTAATCGCGGTCTGTGGCTGTGGCTGTGGCTCGAGTGTGTCTTCTTTTCTCGACTACATATCCGTATGTCTGACTCCATTTCCGGATTGTAGAGCTCAGTGCTGCCGCCTCTGCTCCTATGGCGTCCGAGAATGTCGGCCCTCACCTTCCTACGTATAGCCAACATTCCAGGGACCAGCGCTTCACTCCAGCCAACATCCAGTACGCCCAAGTCCTTGTATTTGACTCGGCTTGGGCGGTGTTATACCCTATCCCAGCCTCCCATGACAATAGCGCGCCGGGGCTTGTTACTCAATCCACACTTATGAGTGTATGCCCACCACCTCTCTACTCCAAATCAATCACGGTCAGCACCGAGCACAGTGCACAAGAGATAGCTCCAATGGGAATAGTGAGGTAGCACTCTGTAACAGCCGCCCTTCATAGGACGACACACGCACACGCACTTCTCTGGGAGACATCAGAGTGGTCGTTAAAGCACCTGGAAATAACTTCCGAGCTTAATATTAGAAAGCTTCAGGAATAGATACATAAATCACATATATACGTTTGGAATAATAAAAATAAGCCAGACTGCTCCGACGAAACATGATAAAGTCACTTTGGGCTGGAGGGCTTATCAACAATATCACGATATATCATTCCGCAGCTCGTAGAATTCTCCTTGTTTGCCTCCGTTACGCGGAGATTTTTTCCCAGAGCATCACCCTTCCCACCCACATGCTCAGAACCGAACGTCCTGTCACAAAATGGGCACCTCATCAAATCGAACTCGAAGATGTCTCCGGAGAGCCTGTCCCGTCCCAGGACGCCATGGGTCTTGCGGAAAATGTGTTTGGAGATGCATGATACCGATATCTTCTCGCCGCACGCCACGATGGGGGCAGGATTCCCTTTCGCGTCGTTGCCTCTGAGATAGAGCCAGGGGCATTGAATACTGGTCTTTCCTCCAGCATGACATTCGGCCATATGGGCCTGAAGTCCAAGGCGGCCTCCCGTAATTTGATGTAAACAAATGTCGTCGCTGGTGATGCTGACGCAAGTGATGATAATGTCGTTCACAATTCGTTCTTCTTCATCCTTCATATCTTGATACTTTCGAGATTGGTCTTCGGTGTTGCACGCTCAACATTGAGTGCACCGATCGGGGTTGTGCTTGGGGAGAGGATGAGATCGAGGTCGATTTCAAGAATGTTGTCAAAGTAGTCGCTTGAGCCGAGTGCATCTAGAATCCTATGGACGACGTTATGTCATGTGAGACTTACTAGAGAAGGTCAAAGAAAATGTATGGTACGTACGTATCGCTTGCACAGTCGTACATGAAGGTTGCTTCTTGGGCCATGACAGGAAGAGACAGAGGCGACGTAGGGAAAGGAATGAAGCAAGTCCAGACCACCTTATATAGCAAGCTTATGCACAACTGAGGAACGTGTGAGTTTGACGCAACGCTGTCCATTGTCCTCTTGCCCTGATTCCTTATTTGGTACATGCAACATGGGCCACTGCTGTGTTTCCAAGTCCTTGAGCGAACAGAAGGGCATTCCCATTGCCTTTGTCTATGGAAGGCATCAACTGAATCACAGCTTTGTTTGTGCAGTCACCCCAGTGGCACATTTGATGTAGCCGTAGATCCGTCAGTGGTGTCGAGTAATATACTGACTGCATGGATTTTCAACAGTCTCAGAGAAATTCTATCCTTCAAAGAGCTGCGACGACGTATTTAAGAGCTTCATATGTACTCCACATGTTCGGTCAAAGCATCTCCACCTGAGAACTATCCAATGTCTGATATCCTGCTGCGAACGAACCGTGAATGTCGGTCGCGGATTCGCAGTCGCTGGATGACCATCAAAGTTGATTCAAGGCCTTGTTTCTTATTTCCGGAAAGACTCGCACTCTGTCTTCATGCCAGCTCCAGGGATGGGCAGGTAAAGGGATGCGGTGATTTTGTGAATGTATGTGCACAAGCCTAGCCTTGACCAAGTACGGTCAATGGACGCGCGACTACCGAGTCGGGGCATTGCGCGCCAAGCATATGTGGCGGTGCAGATGCAATTGATTTTACATCATGCGAGTTCCCCTATCTTCGGTTCAAGTTCCCACCGCCATCGCATTGGCGGTATTGTGTTACCGTCACTATACAACCTTAGTGAGTAGATATCTGCAAGAACGACTGCGCTCTAACCCAATCGCCTGTAAAGAAGTGCTAAACATGCAAAATTGCGATGTTCGTGTATCGTTCTGTTCTCTCCCACCTGAGATCATAATCGAAATCTCGCTTTTAGGATCGGCATTCTCTCAGAAGTCGTATCGCAGCATACTCCTTACCTCCAGGATGATGCACAGACTGGCTAGACTTTCCTGTATTCAAGCTGTGCCAATTAGGATCGGAGCGTTTGCGTTAAGGTCGTTCCAGAATCTCCTCGAACGATATCCCGAGCTCGCCCCACAGGTGCGGCACCTTTGGATTACAGGGACCTCGGAGAGGGTGGCAAACATCGTCACGGCGTGTGTCAACCTTGTGACGCTGGCTTGCTCGAGCTACGTCTTTGTGTCGACCGTCAGTGCCTACGCAGAGGCGAGACCAGAGGACGGGGCGATGTTGCCCGGAGAGATAAGACACAGACTCATCCGGGAGTTGACATTGTTCGACAACTGGGACTGTTGGTCATATCTCGCCCAGGCGAATGGGGGAACTGGGCTACAAATCTGCCGAAACATCACTCACCTCCGAGTCCACGACAATCTTGCGCCTGACTTTCCAACATCTGAATTCAGATCCCTAACCCACTTTTCCTCCTCGTCCCGCCCATTGGGTATGACGTTCCCCCACGAGATACAGATCCTGCAATCATTGGAGCGGCTGACGTCGATTGTCAACTGCACCTACTTTTGGAAACTACAACCGCCCGATGAACGAACGGAGCTCACGCGCAAGCACGACAAGCGGCTTCGCTTTATCTATTTTGGTGGGTTAGAACCGAGCGAATTCGAGTTGTGGTGCGGAAGAACGAGGGGTGGGGGGTGCATTTGGACAAAAATGCCAGAATTGAGGATGCTCTGCTGAAAGTATGTATCGAAATCAGTGTTGGATTGGACGCTATATTGACTTGAAACCCAGGAGACTCTCAGTCCGGAATCCGTTCACTGTACCCTTGGCAACGGAACCGGTGATCATATTGGGGGACTGCCACGCCCTACGTCAGACTCCCAAACGCTGAAAAGGCACAGCTTCATGGGGGACGGGATGCTCTTTGAATGTAGATTCGACGTCTAATTACTGTCGAACTTGCTGGCAATGTCTGCTTTTCTTTGATCCTGCCAATGTCGCGTTGAATACACCACTCCACACGCTAGCCCAGCCCTCGTAGTCTTTCATGATACTTGTACATGCATGTTTGCATACATTCCGTCTATCCAGGTCTATCCCTCCTTACATTATCTGTCTGACTGGAGTGAGATACATGCATGAATGACTCAGACATACTCGAATCTACTCGAACTTAGTACAAAGCGCGCGAAGTAATGATGCCGAGCTACCGCGCCTTTGCGCCAGGCGGTGCCATGATAATGGCTTACTAAGCAGGGATAACTGCAAGGCGATTCGGATTTGTAGGTTCACATCGCTTTTCTCTTCCTCACCACAATCTCGAACGTTATTCCTACAAAGTAACAATGGCAGAAACTAAGGTAAGTCCTCAATTTGCAGCATTTGGCGGAGTCTTGACCAGAAACAGATGTCTAGTCTTAATCACAATAAGCTCGCCATGTCTCGCGCGCTTGGGGCAGCATTTCTCAACCACCAGGTCGAGCAGCTCGAGCGGACGGTTACTGGGGCAGGTCCAGGTAATTGGAGAGATAGGAGACAGCCTCAGAGCAATGGCTTTGCCCCTAATGGTGCAGTAAGGCGCGGTCCGACTGCTCCCGGACCAAAGGTGGCTCCAAGAAAGCGGGGAGAGATACCAGTCGGAGCAGCCAGGAGAGAGGAAGCTGAGGGACAAAGAGTGTCCAGTGCGAGCCCAACAGCTAGGAGAAGGTCCGCAGAAGAGGATAGGAAGGATGCCGACATCGTTGTCGTCGATGCTAGTGTCCTTGTTCACGCACTTTACAAGGTCAAGAAGTGGTGCAGGGACGGTAGAGAAGAGATTATCATTGTTCCTTTGGAAGGTGCGTATTCATGAATCGTGCTACACCATGTCTAACTCTTCTTTAGCCCTCAACACATTGGACTTGTTGAAGAAGGGGAACAGTTCTTTGGCTCAACGTGCCCGCGCGGCGTCTCGGATCCTCGAAGCCCAAGTTGGAACCAATCCCCGCATCCGAGTACAAAGAGACGACGCATTTGTTCTCTGGGACAGCTTCGCAATCAGAGAAGATCCTGATAGCAAGTCGTCCAGCTGCCCGGAATGGATCCGCCGAATCATCTGCTGCACCAAGTGGGAGCAAGAACATGTCCAAGAGGAGCTTCCTACCAGGGGAATCAAGAACCCGAAAGTCATTTTGGCGGTACTCTCTACCTCTCCCAACATCTCACCACAAACGGGGACAATCCGGCTCGACCACGAAGCGGCGGCGCCACTGAACCCAGTGCCTCTCCCTGCGCCCAACCCACACCAGTACCTTGCCAAGCACGAACCTCGGTCCTCGGGCACCCTAGTCAGCGTCTGGGCTGCTCGAGCTGGGGTCCAGCTCCTTGAGGTCGAGCCCACGCTTCCCGGACGGGGAGGAGCAGCGGGCGGTGACGAGGAGGATCGCACGAAGCGTCCCCGAGGAAGGAGACCTTCTGGTGGCGACAAGTCCACTTCCCTCGTCGAACGCCCCCCTGCGGTCATGGCTATGATGGAAATGGTCGCCCAGCCTAGCAAGACCGTTCGTCTCCTTGCTCGTGGCGAGAAGCTCGATCCAGATTCATAAACTATCAGCTGTGTACGTCCACCGTGCCGTCATTTGGTAACCATCAACTCACTATATCCAAGTGCCACTGAACCATTCATAGAGCACAAGATTCTGCTCGTCTCGTTTGGCTTCCGCCACTGGGCTTCTCCACACGGCCGTAGGGGCTCACCCCACACAGACAGTGACGCAGGCAGGAACACAAGAGGTTTGTATGAGGCCTGGAAAAGTTTTCTATTCTGAACACTTCCCGAATTCGGTTTGCTCTTTGCCTTGATTGTGTTCCCTCACCCCCTTCGCCTGTGTGCCCCTCCCCACCCCACCCTCGTACCTGCCATTCCCTAGCACTTTGAAGGGAGGATAATGTCGCAAAGAAAGTAGTGGATGGCATCTTGTTACAGTGACCATCGCTTTCTTGGCTTGTATTCGTCGTTATCCCTTCCTATGCCGCTTGTGTATCATTGATGTACACTCTTCTTCATTTACATTTATCCGTTTTCTTGATTCTGGATTGCTCCCATGGTTCATGTACCCTATGCCCCGAATTATCCTATGCGTACCCCTCTTTTCATGTAACAAATGCATAACTAGTTATACATTTATGGTTCCAATTCATCATTTTTATTCTTTCATTGCATCAATGTGCGGCCAAATGTGTGCACAGGAAGTAATACAAATAGCATGCAGGGTAATGTACTAAGTAAGGGGGTATTATGTGAGAACCGAATGGTAAATTAGTAATGGTAGTGTGAGTAATGACAGACTGTCCTGTCCTTTGAATATCGAACGTTGGGCGAGACAATCAGGAGGAGAACTGCAGAGGGGGTGGTCTAGCCAACCAATCTCAGCCGGACGACCGTGCGTTCGCCAGGGATATAAGGATGCGACCGGTCTACCAAGACGGCAACCTCCAACTCCCCTTCCATGATCTTCACAATTTCCTGCCTTGGACCTGACGCGGGAGCCATATTGGCTTTCTCGTCCCCCACAGCCTGCGGGGCAGGGCACAACAACCGACACTCCCGTGCGCACGCAAACCGGGTGATAATCCCATAATCGAATAAGGATACAAAATATCTCGGCCTGCAACGGGTGTCAGCCACTGGAAAGCTTAGGATGCAGGACGATGAAAAACGGCACGCACGCAATCCTCAACCGCACCGCGTCCTTAAACTCATTCTTGATCCTCCCCACCTTCGCGTCGACCGCAGGCTTGCGCGACACAATGTTGAAATCGGTCGCAACAGTCGAGAACTCGCCGTCAAAGCAGAAGAATGACGCCGTCGCAGGGAGGCCGTCCACTGGGCTTGCCAATGGCGAGTCATCCAAGGGGCTTGGTGCACCAGAAGGCAAAACAGGCGCTTTGCATGCATAGCGCAAGATTTGGGCCTCGAAAAAGTCTTTGGAAAGTTTCTTCAAGTTGTCAGTGAGGGCGTCGAGGCATTTGTAGTCGGGGTATGGAGTTGGAGGCCGAATCTGTGAAGCAATGGTTAGACTTGCAACGGGAAATATGGTGTCGCCCTTACCATTAGGTTGGAGAGTTGCCGTTTCTTGAGCGAAGGAATCTTCAAGGACGGTTTACTTGTCGAGCTACTTCCGTTCTCTCCAGTCGGTGTGGTGGTATTCCGCTTAGGACACACTTCCAACAGCCCATTCAGGAGTGCGTAAATCTCTTCGTCACTCTTCCCCATTTTCTTCATCCCACGTTTAATCGCCCGCAATGCGAGTAGGCGACATGGCCTACAATAGGCAAAGCTGGATCCAGGTTCAACCAGCACACCACAGTCCTCATGAGGACAGCGTCCGTCACTTCGCTTCTGCAGAACCAACACCATCCATTGTCAGTTTTCAATGACGACAGCTAGAACATCGTGAAACTACTCACATCGAGACTAACCAGGATAACAATCGGGTCCTCTGGGTGATCATCGGCACCAATCGTGTCATGACCATCGTCATCAGGCAGAGCGCCCTCCCTGCGCAACCTCGACAATTTAAACCGTCTGCGACACCTAGTGCACGTCTTCCACTTGAACTCTTCCACCGACGGCAAGACTCTCGGACATTGCTTCACAGTACACAACCTTGCCCCAGGAACCAGCTGACTCGATGGTAGCAAAGGCCGCTCCGAGGAATCCCTTCTACCCAACTGCGTTATCGGGGATGCAGTTGAAGGGGTCAGTGTAGCAGGTGAGGCAGATATCGACCTCTTCAGTGCCCGCAGTCCAACCTCTTGGCCTGGCCTGGTGGAACCGCCAAGACCGAGCTTTTCCTTGTACCGCTCCAGTTCCTCCTCCAACCGTTGATGAACGGCCTGCAGGTTCTGCCTCTTCCTCTGGTACTCTCGTGTCCTTGCTCGGCACAGTACACATGATTTCCAGGTATACCCGGGTTCCAAGAGTTGTTTGCATTTCGTAGCATTTGCGCACCAGCGTCCGCCGTTCTGGAGTGCAGTGGCAATAAATTCATCTGTGTATAACGGAGGTTCTGTGGTAACATTGTTCAGATCTGTGAGGGCTGAACTGGGTACGGAGCTGCTTGCTGGTGGTTCGGATGATGATGGTGGAAGTGGGACAGAATCTTCAGATGTTTTTGGCTTTGGAGTAAAACCAATACCCCTTGGTCGCGCAGGAATCCTGATCTTGAGAATAGGACGCTGGGTGGTGACGGCTAGGGGTACCTAGCGGGGACACGGTCAGAGAGGTCGCACAAAAGGCTACTGGCATAACATGACATACCTCTCCTTCTTCGTCATACGACTGGAGCTTTGCTGTCTTTCCTTGTTTAACGAGGGTCAGTGGGATCTAGATATCGGTCTTAGCGAATACAAACAGTGCATGAAAAGGTGAATGTACATACGTCTTCGTCCGAGCATTCCGAATCAGAAGCCAGTTCCCCGCCCCTTTCATCGCTAGATTGGGATTCTTCCGACGATTCACATGAATTTGCTGCTGACTCGCTATTCCACCCAGCGACGGTCTCGTCGTCGTCAACGTCCATCTCATCTTCGATCGGGGACCGTTGCGAAAAGGACGGAACTTGCAACTTGGGCTGGACCTTCTTGGTCTCCAGTTCATCCGCCCAAGTAACCCTCATACTGTTCTTAGGCGGCCGAATCATCGACTTTGACCGTGCTTTCTTTGATTTCCAGTCGCGAACGATACAATCTGAGCATCGCGCTTTCGTGGACGGGGTGGCGTTCTCAACCGGGTTTGAACATCCGTGGGTCGAGCAAGGTGACTGGAGCGCATGCGAGGTCAGTTATTTGACACATTAAAGACCTGGGAAACATACCAATTGACGGCCTGTCAATTGCGACATCACGCTGGTGGGTACCATCGGCGTGTGAGATAGGCCTGAACTTGTAGGTCGCGTAGGAATGGGTGGACCTCGAGGAGGCCCCATCGGATGCGAGACCTTCCTACGCTTCGGATGTGGCGGAGGAAATGGTACATTGGTGAGGGCCTCTGTATCTTTCATCGTCACATTTGTCTCCACCACTGAAGGAGTACTGCTTTCCAAAAATTGACCATGTGAACTCGACGAATTTATGGTCAGGATCGGTGGTGGATGCGTGGACGTCGGTGTGGTTTCATCAGGCGTATCCGGATATGCAAGTTCAAGGGAGTCGATTGAAATCTCGGCTTGATCCTACAGCACGGCGCAATTAGCATCGTTTACAAAGGAAATGCACAATAAATCCACCTCTGAGTCGGGATAGGCCAATTCAAGGTTGTCAATATCGGGAATTTCATCGTTCATATCCTCCTCCTTCTTTACTTCGACTGGTCTCTGATAGCTTGTCAGCATTCCGCGAAAACGAGGAGGAGTGGAGGGTTTACCTCGCCTAACAGTGCCTCCAGGTTCAGACTCGATGGTGGTACTTCTGACACATGTATTTCTTGCTTTGGAACAAGATCGATGTGGGGGATTTGGAAGGAGGTGGCAACATTCTGAGAAGACGTAGGAGCACACAGCTTGGTGGGTGGAGGGATAGGGGAGTGGAGCGCAGGTCCTGAGCCTTGTAGACGTGTAGGTGGTGGTGTTGGTGTGTGATATTGCTGTTGGAGACGGATGTGCGGAAAGTGTTGCGTCATCTGTGCACCAGTGAATATGCCCTTCACTTCTGGCCTGCGAGGATTGTTGTGTGCTCGACATCTTCTACATCGTAAATGTGGGTAATTGCCTGGGAGTACACCCAAACAGTTTATGCCTCCACAATGCCGGGGTCGGTGTGAAACAGAGACCGGTACAGTGGCTGAATCCTGCACGGTGACGCAGGTATCAGGAAAGTCCTCGTTTCGACGTATCTGGTTTAAACGTACTGGAGGCCTCGGTGCCAGCAAATCGGAATGATAACCAGAAGCGCTGGGTCTCTCAGAATGACTCGGTACTTGCGTTGCCCTTTCATTGAGGTTTCGAATCCTCTGCTGCTGTGGTAATTCACAAGGACCAGTCTTATTCACAACTGAGGTTGGAATCTCCTTGCTCATTATGAACTGTGGAACCTTTCAAAGTCCGGCCAACTTTAGCATATAAACTCAGACTTTTGAACATATATAACGTACCAACGACGTTCCTTCAGCCAGCCCTGCATTTTTGAACATATTCGCGACGCCATTCTGTTGAAAAAAAAGCGGAAGAAAATTGTTGATACTCAAAATTTAGTCTGGTTTGATTAGTCAAATGCGATCGATGACGCACGAAAAACGGCTGATAGGCTGCTGGAAACTGGGCTGGGCGCTTGGGTTGAAAGAACAATGGTTCTGCAAACGTGTATTGCTTGCTGTCAGCCAGCGGGACCAACTCGATGGTTGTGTCGCCTGCTACTGATGAACCATGACCATGGACCTATCCTCGGAAAGTAAAAACTCTGAAAACCGTTAAACAGTTGTCGACATACCGCTTCGATGCTGTTAACGAGGTCAACTTGAGCGCTTTCCATCGGGTTTGCGATATTATGGACCAGCCGAGGTCCAGCAAGTTCGCCTGACTGCTCCGCCCTATGTGACTCGCTATCTAATAGCACTAAAAATTCATTCTTCAGAGCCTGCAGAACCAATTAGAGTGGGACAAACGACCACTCACCATGGGTGTTGGGCGTGTAGCCCTCGTACTTTCGTCACTTTCCGAGAAAAGAGAGGTATTCAAGCAACACGTATCAGGAACCGGGAAAAATTGGCGTCAGTATTTGCCATCAGTATATATCCATCGGCCCCTAATTTTAGTGAATGAACTGGCTGTCATTCGCCCCGTAGTCGGTCACCTGATGGGGAAGTACGGAGCTGGGGAAAAAAACTCCGGTAATGGTCCAGCAGTTCAACAAACTGTGATAGAGGGCCATTGACCCTAAGGCAATCAAAATGAGTACTATTAACCGACGATAGGTTGTATGTGCATTGGCCAAAGTAGATAATCCGCTCCGCTACTATATTTCTAGTAGATCCTTGTCTAAATCTTCAATTTGGTTCGTTTCCTCAGGACAACACCTGTGGTGTTGCCAGCGTAAGGACCTCCACGTTTCCTCTTCACGCCAGTTTTTTCCAACGGGCCTTCAAGACCCTGGAGATATTCAACAGGAGACAGCTTTCGTGTGTGCTGTTTTACCAGGGCCATATTCAAAACAGCAATGGGGTGATCGTCGTTATCGGGGTCTTCCGTGGAGCTGCAACGTTTGAGGTTAACGTCGGCAGGGAATGTGACGATGACGCGCAGCAGGCTGCAGCTGCCAGCTTTTGTGTTTCGGTTGGGAAGCGCCTTCAGTCGGTCGATCGTTCCTTCCAGGAGATCGGGATAGCTTGCAGGGGAGTGAGGATTCCCATCCTACCGAGGTGGATGAAACATTTAGTAACTGACACTATGCGCGAATCACGACATACATACCTTGTTCAAGAAGAACTCCGATGGCGTCACACTGCGAATCGCCTTTCGCAGCACGTTACGCGGCAGGGTGCCTTTTATGCCTTTGGTATACTTTGCCTGCAAAGCTACCCAGACAAGAGATTCATCTTCCAGCCGAAGCACGAATATCAGATCAGGACCCATCGCCTTATCCGGGAAGCATATCGTGGCCCTCCCTCGGCAATCCAACCAAGCACTGGTTGCAGCAGCTGATTTGGCATTGGAACCAAAAGTGACCGAGGGGCCTGCGGACGCCGAATGTCGGACGCCACAGTCCAACAACCCCGAACCGCTTCGGTGTAGCGAGATGAGTTCTGCAGTTTGGTTGGTCCACGACGGCGGGGTACCAACGAACGTGAATACCTCGTTCACGCAAAACCGCCCTTTGGAAAAGATGAGGTCGATGCAGAAGGCGATATAGTTTTCAAATCCATTTGAAGCACTGTCGTTTATGTGGATCTGTCTAGCGAAAATCTTGTAGCTCGATTCGTGGTTGGCGTTGATCCAGTTGGTGGCCGCGAGTAGGACGAGAGGTTCGTCTACCGCGACCGTTTTGGTTTCTGAGTCGGTGAAGCGTGCGAAGCCATACTCCACGAAGACGGCTTCATCTCGGCCCAGAGGGAGGAGCACGGAACGCATGAGATAGTGAGTGGTGAGTTGGTGGATAGTGTTTAGCATTTCTTGATCTAATGTTCGTCAGTTCCGGTCTTTGCCCCATCGCGTTGCACTCACTCTTCTTCAGCTTGGAGAAGTCCAGTTTTAGTTGTGAAAATGGGGCAAGTGGTATATCTGGTTCAGCCTTGACGAAGGATTGAGCATCGGTGACTGTGAACTCGGAAAAATGCCGAATATAGGCATTTAGAAGAGAGTGAGGCCTTTTGAAGCCATCAAGGATGGCTTCGGCGACGTATCCAGCTGTGAAGCGATGTCTAGAAGACGATGGTCAAGAATGAACGTGATATACATAGAAGAGGGACATACCTCCCATGGAGCCAATACCACAGCCGCTCCAGCAATTGAGCACCAGCATCAGTTTTCAGATAGCTGGGGGGAAAGTATTTGCGCAGATACCGACGTTGGATGTCCATGTTGTCGAACGCCCCCGTGTCAGAGCACCAGCGATATCGCGAATCCTTCATGATAGCCGATGCCATAGCTTGATCCACCACATCCTTGGAGATTCCTGTTCCAGCAACCACCATGAACACGCCATGGCCTGCTCCCTGACTCTCCCAGGCTCGCACAATCTCGCGAAGGATTGGCCTGTGAGCCCCATTTTGGTCTGAACGGAACGATAACGATAGCTGGCTGGCGGCGTGTTGGGCTTCATCAAGAACACAAAAGAGCGGGGTCTGTGAGGCCCCCTTTTTCTCCGTCAAAAGGGTCCGAACTCGGCTTAAAAGCGCCTTGGTTTGGTAGTTAATGAAAGAGTCAGAAGCGTCGGCCAGTTTACGTGCCAGGTCGTCGAATATGTCCCAAATCTGGGGGCTGAGTAGTGATGGGCGTAGTTGTAGGAGGAGCCATCGGTACTTGAGCACTTGGTGTTTTTCGCTGGATGTGCCGCTCATCGTTTCCACGAACAGGTTGAAGATTAGGAGGCGGGCGAGGAATATTTGTCTGAACACGCGACTGGCAATTTGTCTGTTGCTTTTGAGGCAAGTGTCGTATCCTGAAGACCCTGCGGGCGGAAGTTTGCTCCAAAAGCCTGGTGAATCAGGGACGTATGTGGAAATGGCGTTCTGGACGTCGCTGGATCCCAGTAGACTGGAGTCGACCAAGGAAGTGAAGTAGAACCCCCAGTGCTGGCACAGTCCTTCGAGGAGAAGACGCGTCTTTCCGGATCCAGATGTGTTTACGAGAAATCTTTTGACACAATTTGAGCGAGAGCACGCGTTCACAAGTGCGGAAGCACGTACGAATGACTGTTAGCCATGAATATGTTTTCGAGTCGTTGCGCCAGGGTTTTATCCTCTTGAAAGCTGCCAAGATCGTGCAATAGAAGGTTGGGCTTCCCTTTCAGTTCCGGTATTCGCAGGCCGCTTAGATGGCTAGTAACGTTTTCTTCGAATGACTCGTTGGGTTGCCATACTGGTAGGGCGATTTTGCCGTGAACAAGACGCGTCATTTCCGGGCGCAACTCAGAAATAAACGTAGATATGGTTTGCTCAATACTTTTTTTCTCCAGAGAAGATGGCTCTGTGCCTACAACAGTCGTTAACCAGTCATTCAACAGAGCAGAAGTGACCACTCACCCCAGTTCCGGATTCCGTGGTATTTTCCATTCCTATGCGCGTCCTTCAGGACCTGGTATAGTTGCTGATCTTCCTGCAGCCTCGCTGTACACGCCTGTAGTGATTCATATCTCGTGTGTTTGTCCCTCCAGATGTACCACAAGATGTACGAGGCTTCCTCCAATACATTGACGTTGTGTTTGGCGCTGAGTTGACGAATGTCATTGTCGTTGGACACTTGTGACGATATGAGCAGGGATTTTGTGAATACAGCCTGTTTTTTACCCACTTTTAGGCCCAAGTGCTCATTCTCATCGAAGCTGGGCGACGAATGGCTCGCCACTGGGTGATTATTCCGGGCAGAGGGCAGAGGCGCATGGTCTCGACGCGCCATGAGAGAATGGGAGATCAAAGTTTTGTGCCGTGGCGATGCCGACCTAAAACCACCGGGCCACGGTGAATTATTGGTATCGACACCGCCACCGTGACCGGTGCATACAGGGGTAGTACGGTCCTTTAAACACCACCGCTCCTTTAAACACCACCGCTCCTTTAAACACC